>ML242402.1:2959-18852 GCA_005239495.1 Nicotiana undulata | reverse complement strand
GGTGCATAGTCCGGGGTTTCATACCCTCAGGACAGGATTTCAAGACATTACTTACCTCAAAACTAGCCCGGATTTATTCCGCCACACGCTTGCCTCTCAAATCAACCTCTGAAGGCTTCAAATATACCAAGTTCATATTTTTATCATCAACATATGCTTAAGTAATAAATTCCAATTGAAAAATATCGAATTCAACTAAAAAATCCGAAACCGGTCAAAACCTGACCCCCGGGCCCGCATCCCAAAACTCAGAAATGTTTATACAAAAGTGTTCTTCGTCTTCCCCTGAGTCCGTACATATAAAGAACACCAAAATCAGAGTCCGTTTGACCCCTCAAATCGACCCTTGAAGGTCTCATAATCTCATGCCCCAAAATCCTATTTTTCTACTGTTTTTCATGAATTAAAGGCTGGGGTTATGGTCTATAATCACCCATAAACGAGTTTTAATAATCAAATTTCTTACCTCTGTGATACCCACTGGTTTTCTCCTTCAAAAATCGCCCAAAAAGCTTCTCCCAGGTCAAAAATTGGAAGTAAACTCGAACTGCTCGTTATACATATACTATTCACGCATTTTACTGCTCCCAATGGATTCCTTGTGAAATTCTAATCAATTTAGGCTTTTGAATCACTCAATGTAACCTTATAATGAAGGAGATATGTAGGTTTTAAGATTTGCAAATAGTGCAGGTTTTTAATACGCCGTCAGGGCAATTACGTCATTAACCTGAAAAATCTGGGAAATCTTGGTAAAATGGCCATAAAATCCTCATACGATGCCCAAATTCGATGATTCTTTTTGCTACGGGTCCGTAATTATGATACGGGTCTAATACTTCATTCAAAGCAGTAATCGGAGCTCATTTTTCTATATGATGTCATTTACGCTTGAAGAAACGACGCCGAAGCATAAGAAAACGAGCACAACGCAGCCCAAACCTATCCAAAACTCACCCGGGTAACTTGGGACCCCAACCAACTATACCAACAAATCACATATGATCATTCAAACTTAGTTTCACTCTCAAAACACCAAAAATAACATCAAAACACCAAATTTACATCGAATTCAAGCCTAAGAACTTTGAAAATTTTAAAATCCACCAAAGATGCCGAAACTATCCAAAACAACTCCGATTGACCTGAAATTTTGCAGACACATCCAAAATGATATTACGAACATGTTCCAACTGTCAGAATTCTATTCCGACCCCGATAGACTATTTTCCACTGCCGACCAAAAATCACCAAAAACTAACTTTCGCCAATTCAAGCCTAATTCTACACCGGACATCACAAAATTATTCTGAACACACTCCTAAGTCCCAAATCACCTAACGAAGCTATCCGAGCCATAAAATCCACATTTTGAGGTCGTTACCAATAAGTCAACTCTCAGTTGACTTTTCTCATCTTAAGGCCATTCTTAAGGACTAAGTGACTAAATATCACTGCAACCATTCTGATTCCAAGCCTGCCAACTCTCACACATCAATAACAGTATATCCAATCCATAACAAGAATATTAATGCAAGGTTTACGTAACGACAGACCGGGTCGTTACACTTGTGAGCTTGGGAAGAACACACCATGACCTAGCTACTGCAGAGGTAAGTTAATTCCTCCTTATTACTAGTTTAATACATGAATTATTAATGGGATTAACTACTAGGTCATTGGAAATCAATATTTGGGTAGTAAATTTAGGGTTCTTGAGGAAATTAGCGAATTGTCCGTTTAATGATATGAATTCAAGTAGAAACTACCTATTAATGATCCTTAGGCTTTGGGTGAGTGATTCCTTCGAGAATCTTTTGAATCCAAGCGTGCGGGCCCGGGGTTGAATTTTGGGAATTCTTCAAGAATGATGATTTTATTGAATAAATAGGATAATTTCCCAACATTGAGCATGCATTGATATAATTGTACACCTTTTGGCTAGTTGCGAGTCCTCGGGTGTAGTGTTCGGAGTTTCGGGCACATTCGCGGTCCGAGAGGTAGATTCGACACAAGGTGAGTCTCCTTTCTAACCTTGTAAGAGGGAATTGTCCCCCTAGGTGATTTAAATGCTATGTGTAATTTTGTTGGGGGATACGTATGCACCCAGTGACGAGAGTCCGTATGTAGCGGCTATCATTGTTATGTCCGGGTAGTTAGGCCCACAGCATGCCTTATATGCTTCCTTGTAATGCCATATATGCTATGAGACCATGTTATGTATAGTATTGTTTCTTTGAGATTTTATGGAAATTGTTGATTTGAAATGAATTTGTTATGGAAAGTGAGTTTTAAAAGTTATTGTGTGTGCATGTGACCGCTTCGGAATTTACATTCCGCGAGCAATGTGTGATTTTCCCCACTCTCATGAGAGCGGGTCGTACGCCACGGCGGATTGAAATATGCACAGATATGATTAAGTTGAAAGACGCACTTATGGTTTGGGCCGTTCGACCCTTGGCAGTGCGCAGACATGACTATGGTAAGAATGAACTTATGGGACGGGTCGTTCGATCCTCGGCAGTGCATAGACATTTTCCTTATGACTCCGGCTGGTTGTCTTTATTCCTGTGTGCGCATGACTATTTGGCACTGTTTCATGGATATTGACTTGTGTTAGATATTTGGGGGAAAGAAAGCGGACATTGTTATTTGTTTCATTATTTACTTGGATCCATGTGCTTTATACGTAACTGCTGCTTACTATCTTACATGCCTACTATTTTTCGTTATATCCTGTCGTATATTATACTGTTGGACCTTAGTGAGTGTCGAGTCGACCTCTCGTCACCACTTCTTCGAGATTAGACGGGATAGTCACTGGGTACATATTTATTTAATATGTACTCATACTGCACTTATGTACTTAATTGTACAGGTTCTGAGGCCGGTGTTTCTGGTTATCAGACCGGAGCTAGATATTGACCGTAGCGGACCTGACTTCACGGTGAGCTGTTTCTTCTGGCGATTCCCCAGAGGCACCATGGAGTTTCATTTACTTTTGTTTCCCGTGTTTTATTCAGACAGTGGGATTGTACATTCTATCTTTTGGTTATCCTATTAGTATGTCCGTGACACTCGTGACACTAGTTCCTGGCACACACATAGTGGTTATTTCGGGATTTTGGGCTGTATATATATATATATGCCCGTCTGTTGACTCACACTTCTTTATAGCTATTTTATCTACCACTGAGTTATTATCTTTCGATATCATGATTTAACTTGTTAAATCCGGTAAATGGGTGAATAATAGAATCAAGTAAAAACAAACACTTAGTGAAATTTATGTTGGCTTGCCTAACCCCGTTGTTGAGCGCCATCACGACCCGTATTAGGAATATGGATCGTGACAAGTTGGTATCAGAGCTCTAGGTTCACGTAAGTCTTACGAGTCACGGTCATGCTCAGTAGAGTCTTGCTGATCGGTACGGAGACGTCTGTACTTATCTTCAGGAGGCTATCGGGTGTTAGGAAACTTCTCCTTATTCATATTCTATCGTGAAATCGATGATGTACTCAACTTATTCTTCTATTCTCTCACAGATGGTGAGGATGCGCACATCCGACGTTCCTGATCTAGGACATGCCGCTACCCCCGCCGCTCGAGGTCATGGTAGAGGTGGGGGTAGGGCACCTGCCTGAGGTAGGGGGCGAGGGCGTCCCAGGGCTATACCAGTCTCGCCACGAGAGGACCCTATCATAGAGGAGAAGGATTAGGTGCCTCCAGTAGCACCTGCCCCAGTGGACTTTATGACGGCGCCAGGCTTCCAGGAGATCATGGGCCGTATGATAAGGTTCATGGACACCATGTCCCAGGCTGGCCTATTTCCAGTAGATCCTACCACTTCTTAGGCGGGAGGGGGAGTTAAGACCCCTACCGCCCAGGCCGCAGGACAGGCAACAGCAACACATCATACCCCGGGTACACTGCCCATGGGTGGGGTCCAGCCTGTAGCAGCAGCACTAGAGCCTAGACCAGTTGCAGAGGGCGATCAGCAGAAGTTATTGGACAGATGGGCTGGATTGCGCCCTCTAGTCTTCAGGGGTGAGCAGGGCGAGGATGCCCAGGACTTTATTGACAGGTGCAGGGACAGGCTGCACAACATGAGGATCTTGGAGTCCCATGGGGTCTACTTCACTACCTTTCAGTTAGAGGGCAGAGCTTGGAGGTGGTGGCAGTCTTATATACTCAGCAGACTAGCAAGTTCTCTTTCGGTTACTTGGGAGCAGTTCACACAGATGTTCTTGGACAGATATATTCCACCCTCGGAGAGGGAAGATCTGTGGGGTCAGTTTGAGCGGCTGGAGTAGGGGGCAGATTCGGTGATAGATTATGAGGCCAGGTTTTCAGAGCTATCTCGCCATGCACTCATGATATTGCCTACAGATTTCGAGAGGGTGCGGAGGTTTGTAGCAGGATTGCATCCGGGTATTAGGTCCTCCATGGCTAGAGAGGTGGAGATGGGTACCTCTTATCAGCTCGTAGTGGAGACTGCTCGCAGGATCGAGGGTTATCTGTCAAGGAGTAGGGAGCAGGGTCAGCAGGACAAGAGGGTCAGGTTCTCAGGGGATTTCAGGGATGCTCCGGCTAGGAGCAGAGGTCAGTTCGAGGGTGGTCAGCCCAGCAGGCCTTCATATTCAGCACCTTCACTACCTTCTCAAGGTGGTTCAGTGAGGCCTCAATTCAGTGCCATGCTAGAGCATTCCTACCGTCCTCCAGCTACCCAAGGTTCACCCAGCGGTTATTCTAGTCATGAGAGATCCTCTCGTCCATATTTCAGTGCTATGCCAGAAGGTCCACGTCGCTTCCTGGCTATTTAGGGGTCTTCTAGCTATGGTGCCTGAGGGATGTTACGAGTGTGGGGAGTCAGACCACATGAAGAGGCATTGTCCCAAGTATCGGGGCAAGGTAGTGCAGCAGGGTTATCAGCCTATGGGTTCAGCACCAGCAGTCCGACCACCTAGAAGTGGAGGATAGGTCGGAGGAGGTCAGTCAGCTCTTGTTCACTCTGGTGGGGTTCAGTCTTCAGGTGCTCCATCCAGGTTTTACGCTATTCCGGCCAGATCAGATGTAGTGGCCTCAGACGCAGTGATCACAGGTATTATCTCGGTATGTGCTAGAGAGGCTTCAGTATTATTTGACCCAGGATCTACCTATTCATATATTTCATCACTATTTTCTCAATTTCTAGGTGTTCCTCGTGAGTCCTTGGGTTCTCCAATATATGTGTCCACTCCTGTTGGCGATTTTGTGGTGGTAGACCGGGTCTATCAGTCTTGTGCGATCACTTTTTGCGGTTTTGAGACCAGAGCAGATCTTTTATTGCTTGATATGATTGATTTTGAGGTTATCCTAGGCATGTATTGGCTATCTCTTTATCATTTTGTGCTAGATTTCCATGCCAAGACGGTTACTTTAGCCATGCCTGAGTCGCCTAGGCTAGAGTGGAGAGGTCCTTCAGTTAGTGCACCCAGCCGAGTTATCTCCTTCATGAAGGCTCGGCATATGGTCAAGAAGGGTTGTTTGGCTTACCTTGCTTATATGTGGGATACCACCGCCGAGTATCCGACTATTGATTCAGTACCAGTTGTCCGAGAGTTCACTAATGTGTTTCCTTCAGACCTTCCAGGCATGCCTCCGGATCGTGATATTGACTTCTGTATCGATTTAGCTCCAGATACTCAGCCTATTTCCATTCCCCCGAATCGTATGGCTCCTAAAGAGTTGAAGGAGAAACTTGAGGAGTTGTTGGCTAAGGGGTTCATCAGGTTGAGTGTATCACCATGGGGTGCTCCAGTCCTATTTGTGAAGAAGAAAGATGGATCTATGCGGATGTCTATTGATTACCGCCAGTTGAATAAGGTTACCATTAAGAAAAAGTATCCTCTGTCGCGCATTGATGATTTGTTTGACTAGTTGCAGAGTGCTCGTGTGTTTTATAAGATCGATTTGAGATCAGGTTATCATCAACTGAAGATTCGGGCTTCATATTTCCAAAGACTGTGTTCCGTACGAGATATGGCCACTATGAGTTTCTGGTAATGTCCTTTTGTTTGACTAATGCCCCAGGAGCATTCATGGACTTAATGAATAGTGGTGGAGGCGGATGAAGAAAGACATTGTGGAGTATGTGGCTAGATGTCTTAATTGCCAGCAGGTCAAATATGAGCACCAGAGGCCAGGAGGCCTACTTCAGCAGATGCCCATTCCTGAGTGGAAGTGGGAGCGCATCACTATTGATTTCGTAGTTGGGTTGCCTCAGACTTTGCAGAAGGTTGATGCAGTTTGGGTCATTGTGGATAGATTGACCAAATCGACACATTTCATTCCTCTAGCTACTACTTATACTTCTGAGAGGCTAGCCCAGATCTACATTTGGGAGATAGTCCGGTTGCATGGTGTGCCGGTGTCCATTATATCAGATCGAGGTCCTCAGTTCACCTCTCACTTTTGGAGAGCATTGCACAGTGATATGGGCACTTAGATAGATATCAGCACATCATTTCACCCTCAGACTGATGGTCAGTCCGAGCGTACCGTTCAAATATTGGAAGATATGCTCAAGGCTTGTGTGATTGAATTTGGGGGTCAGTGGGACAAGTTCTTGCCTTTGGCTGAGTTTGCGTACAATAATAGTTATCAGTCCAGCATCGATATGGCGTCATTCAAGGCTTTGTATGGTCGTCGGTGTCGTTCTCCTATCGGGTGGTTTGAGCCTGGTGAGGCTAGATTATATGGCACTGATCTGGTGAGAGATGCTTTGGAGAAGGTGAATTTAATTCAGGAGAGGCTCCGCACAGCATAGTCCATACAAAAGAGTTACGCAGATCAGAAGGCGCGTGACGTATCATTTATGGAGGGAGAGAAAGTTCTACTAAAGGTTTCGCCGATAAAGGGCATTATGAGATTCGGGAAGAAGGGCAAGCTGAGCCCAAGGTTTATAGGTCCTTTCGAGGTATTGAGGCGAGTCGGAGAGGTTGCTTATGAGCTAGCTTTACCTCCCAGTTTATCCAGAGTTCATCCAGTTTTTCATGTATCCATGCTCCGGAGATATCATGTCGATTTCTCTCACGTGGTTGATTTCAGCACTATTCAGTTAGATGAGAAGTTGGGCTTCGAGGATGAGCCAATTGCTATTATTGATAGACAGGACCGCCAGTTGAGGTCTAATAGAGTTTCTGCCGTGAAGGTTCAGTGGAGGGGCCAACCAGTCGATGAGGCAACTTGGGAGTCCGAGAAGGACATGCGGAGCAGATATCCACATCTATTCAGCACTTCAGGTACGATTCTAATCCCGTTCGAGGACGAACATTTGTTTAAGAGGGGGAGAATGTAACGATCCGACCGGTCGTTTTACGTTATCGGACCCTATTACCCTAAATAAGACTTCCCATTGTGACTTCTTGAGATTTGTGACTTGCGGGGGCTGGTGGTTAAGGATTTGGGAGTGTTTTGAGCAGTATAGGAACACTTGGTTCCTTAAGGTTGGCCTATTTGGCCAAGTTTGACTTCAGTCAACATTTTGAGCAAACGACCTCGGAATCGAGTTCCGATAGTGTCAGCAGATTTGTATGATGATTTCAGACTTGGGCGTATGTTTGGAATGGGTTTTCGATAACCCGGGAGCGTTTCAGCGCCCAATATAGAAATAAGGATTTTCTTAAGTTTGAATTTTGGTTTGAAATGGGAATTTATGTTATCAAGGTCCGAATGTGATTCCGAGACCAGGAATAGTTCTGTTATGTCATTTATGACTTGTCTGCAAAATTTGATGTCATTCCGAGTTGTATAGGGCGGCCTAGCGCATTGTTATAGAAATAAAGAACTTGAAGTTCTTAAAGTTATGGTTTTAGGGGTTTTGGGGTGTGATTTTGAGATTTAGCGTTGTTTTGGGCATTTCGAAGGCTCGGGAGAGTCCGTATTATGATTTAGGACTTGCTGGTATATTTGGACGGGGGCTCAGGTGGGCCCAGGGGCCTCCCGCACACCACACGAGGTCAAAAACAAGCTAAAATAGCTGCTGGTTCACCTGTTTCTGGTGTGACCGCAGGTGCGGATCCAATTCCACAAGAGCGTAGCCGCAGGTGCGGTCTCCAGCTCCACAGGTGCGGGCCCAGTCCTTCCCGTCCAACTCCGCTGGTGCGAGCCCCAGCTCGCAAGCGCGAGACCGTAGGTGCGGAACCCCTGTAGGCCAGGCAGTGCATATTCTTTAAAATACGGGATTTCTTCATCTCTTTTCATTTCATACCTCCATTAGAGACTTGTGAGCTTGGGAAGAACACACCACGACCTAGCTACTGCAGAGGTAAGTTAATTCCTCCTTATTACTAGTTTAATACATGAATTATTAATGGGATTAACTACTAGGTCATTGGAAATCAAGATTTGGGTAGTAAATTTAGGGTTCTTGAGGAAATTAGCGAATTGTCCGTTTAATGCTATGAATTCAAGTAGAAACTACCTATTAATGATCCTTAGGCTTTGGGTGAGTGATTCCTTCGAGAATTTTCGGAATCCAAGTGTGCGGGCCCGGGGTTGAATTTTGGGAATTCTTCAAGAATGATTATTTTATTGAATAAATAGGATAATTTCCCCACATTGAGCATGCATTGATATAATTGTACACCTTTTGGCTAGTTGCGAGTCCTCGGGTGTAGAGTTTGGAGTTTCGGGCGGATTCGCGGTCCGAGAGGTAGATTCGAAACGAGGTGAGTCTCCGTTATAACCTTGTAAGAGGGAATTTCCCCCCTAGGTGATTTAAATGCTATGTGTAATTTGGTTGGGGGCTACGTACGCACCTAGTGGCGAGAGTCCGTACATAGCCTCTATCATTGTTATATCCGGGTAGTTAGGCCCACTACGTGTCTTATATGCTTCCTTGTAATGCCTTATATGCTTCCTTGTAATGCCATATATGTTATGAGACCATGTTATGTATAGTATTGTTTCTCTGAGATTTTATGGAAATTGTTGATTTGAAAGGAATTAGTTATGGAAAGTGAGTTTTAAAAGCTATTGTGTGTGCATGTGACCGCTTTGCAATTTACATTCCGCGAGCGATGTGTGATTTCCCCCACTATCATGGGAGCGGGTCGTATGCCACGACGGTTTGAAAGATGCACAAATATGATTAAGTTGAAAGACGCACTTATGGTTTGGGCCGTTCGATCCTCGGCAGTGCATAGACATTTTCCTTATGACTCTGGCCGGTTGTCTTTTTCCTGTGTGCGCATGACTATTTGGCACTGATTCATGGATATTGACTTGTGTTAGATATTTGGGGGAAAGAAAGCGGACATTGTTATTTGTTTTAGTATTTACTTGGATCCCCGTGCTTTATAGGTAACTGTTGCTTACTGTCTTACATACCTACTGTTTTTCATTATATCCTGTCGCATATTATACTGTTGGACCTTAGTGAGTGTCGAGTCGACCTCTCATCACTCTTCTTCGAGATTAGACGGGATACTCACTGGGTACATATTTATTTAATAGGTACTCATATTGCACTTCTGTACTTAATTGTATAGGTTTTGAGGCCGGTGTTTCTGTTTATCAGACCGGAGCTAGATATTGACTGTAGCGGACCTGACTTCACGGTGAGCTGTTTCTTATGGCGATTCCCCAGCGGCACCATGGAGTCTCATTTACTTTTGTTTCGCGTCTTTTATTCAGACAGTGGGATTGTACATTCTATCTTTTGGTTATACTGTTTGTATGCTCGTGACACTCGTGACACTAGTTCCTGGCACACACGTAGTGGTTATTTCGGGATTTTGGGTTGTATATATATATATATATATATATATATGCTCGTATGTTGGCTCACGCTTCTTTATAGCTATTTTATCTACCACTGAGTTATTATCTTTCGATATCATGATTTAACTTGTTAAATTCAATAAATGGGTGAATAATTGAATCAAGTAAAAACAAACACTTAGTGAAATTTATGTTGGCTTTCCTAACCCCGTTGTTGGGCGCCATCACGACCCGGATTAGGATTCTGGGTCGTGACACATTTGTTAAAACTGGGTAGAAATCCTGCCTATAGGATTTAATTATGTTATGTGAGTATTATGCTGTGTTTAGAAATCCTGCCTATAGGACTTTCATGATCATTTTTTTTCTATATTTGCATACTAGAGATCCTACTTATAGGACTTTCGTTTAATTATGTACATTAGAAATCTTGTTCGTAGTATCTATACATTTTTCAACAAATGTGCATTAGCAATCATGTCTATAGGACCTTGTTGTCTGAGTTAATTATCCTTTCTGGGAATCTGTTTAATTTCTACCCGTATGCGCTTAATAGATATCATGCCTATAGGACCAAAAAATCAATTTCAAACCTAGAAATCATGCCTATAGGTTTTAAATCAATAGATATCATGCCTATAGTACTAAGATAAATTTCATATTTAGAAATCATGTCTATAAGGTTTAAGTCAATCCAGCAATTAGAAAGCATGCCTATAGGAAATAAAAACCTATCTTTATAAGTTAAAATCAGTTCTACACTTAGAAACCATGTCTATATGTCTGTAATTAATAAGCTCATAGAAATCATGCATATATGATTATGTCGATTGATTCTGAATTCAATCGATATTGTCAATCACTTAGGCAATATATCTGTAGGACTTAATAATGATTATGGATTTAAAATTGTGACATATCACTGCCTGAAGTGCCCAGACTCATGCTGAATAAAATCAGTAGAAAAACAAATAGGTCTTAATGTTCGCTTTAGTAAAACTGTCTTTACACTCTATTTTTCTCACATAGATATCCTGCCTATAGGATTCCAAGTTAATAAAGTTGTTGATTTAATTGTGTGCTTTTGTTGTCTATGTGTGGAGGTCAATGTGAACCCATATTTGTTCTTTATCTGAAAGTCCTATTTGTTTTTGTTTGTCGCCTAGATTTCACATTTTTATGTAACATAGGTTGGTCTAGAACTATCCCAAATAGAGGTCCTAATACCTCAAGGGCCATAGGTAAGGGACGGGTAGTGAACACATAAGGAACAGGCTAGAATCTACTAGAAAGCTTAGGTAACAACTTGAAGATAGTAATTGGGTAGTAAGGAGATGATAGTCCATGCGCTAATGCTATGAGTAACATCCCGACTTGAGGGAGTTACAAAGTATTGCATGGAATGATCCTATAGGCTAAAAAATATAGGAACCCCCCCCCCTCCTCTATACTTTTGTTTAAAATAAATTGAATATCGTATTTGTCCAACTTGCTTTCTTCCCTTTTAGACTAATTCGCTTAATTTAAGTTCGGCCAGGACCCACCGTTGTGGACCTCGAGGGGTACCTAACACCTTCCCCTCAAGGTAATTTGGGACCTTACCCGATCTTTGGTGATCCAAACTGGTTATATGAGTTATTCGCTCTAGGTGCCCTAACGCGCCTTAATCCGTTAGGTGGCGACTCTTCCAATTCCTTACCCATCCCAAAAAGAGGAGTTGTTCCAACAATGTCGAAACCCGATTTTGCGAGGAAAAGGGGGCACGCCAATATCCCCATATTGCTCCTTAGACCATAGACTCAACCTTAGTGACGACCTTTAGTTTCTAATGAAGGATCCACATTGCATTTCCACTAACATTCATGCTCCAAACTTTGTGAATCAAAGGCATAAAGTTATCATTTTCAATCCATTAGTTGAGGAATTTAAAGTGTTTGTCTCACTTGTCTTGTCTCACATGCATCTCCATAAGTAGTGGAGAGTGATATGATATAGCAGAAGCTAGATGTGTGATAGTTGCAACAAGGAAAAGGTTAAGCCAGCTGCCATTTACTAGACCTCTATCCAACCTTTTTTAGACAATGGAGCAGGGGTAGTCCATTCCTACTAGAATTGTTTTTCCTATTTTGGTCAGGACAAGTTTTCTTAGCCTTATTCTTATTCTAGTTTAATTAGTATTAGTTTTCCTTAACCTTATCTATTTTACTCATTGTCAGGCGACTCAATATGCTAAAAATTAACATTGGTGATTAGTTTTTCTAAGCTTTTTGTCACGACCCGAATCCTAATCTAAGTCGCGATGGCGCCCAACACCGTAGTCAGGCAAGCCAACATCAATCTACTAGTGAGTTTCATTTGATTTACCAAAACATTTTCCATCACTTACTCAATTTAAATTGAACACATTGGGTAAAAGCGAGTAATTTAGGCAATTTTAAACAAAAATAACCATAAGAGTCATAAATTAATATTCACATCCCAAAAATAACGTCTACTAACGAGAGTGCCAGGAACTAGTGTCACAAGTCTACAGGCATACTTGTAAAGTAAAAACAAAAGAAGTAATAGAATGTCCTACTGTCTGAAAAGGAATAGGCAGAATAACAAAAGAAGACTCCATAGTGTTGTCGAGTGTCGTCAAGAGGAGCAGCTCACCGTGAAGTCTGGACCAGGTATATATCTGGGACGAACTCGGGACTGATACCCAGATGCACCTGCCTCAGAACCTGTACAATTAAGTACAGAGCGTAGCATGAGTACATAAATAATATGTACCCGATAAGTATCCAATCTAATCTCTAAGAAGTAGTGACGAGAGGTCGACTTGACACTTACTAGGGTCCAAACAGTATATTTAGGTGTATAAATTAAAGAGAGTAACAAGTACACATGGATAATATAACAATGAATATCTAGATTATTTACGAAACCTATTACGAGTCGAAACCCCAACATACAAATTATAAATCTATTCTTTCAAGACGTCTAACAGTTTTTAAGTCGTGAATAATATCAAAACAAGTAGCATACGCACAATGTATCAGAAGGTATGGACTGTGCCAACATAATAATAAATGTGCACTACCGAACGGTCGAACGGCGCGAACCATAGATGCATCTATTAAACTGTCGTGGCGTACGGCCCGCTCCATGAGAGTAGTGGAAAGAATCACTCCGCTCGTGGAATATATATATTGCGAAGCGGTCACACATAAACATAACATTTTTCTTTAAGTTCTTTTTCCAAAATAATAATGATTCATCCGAAAACACCTATTAGAGAATCTCATGAAACAAACTTGCATACTAATGTCACGACCCAATTCTCCCTCCGACTGAGTCTCGTGACGGCACCTAGTCTAGACGACTAGGTAAGTCTATACCTTAAGAAAAATTTTAGATAAAATAGGTAAAATAAAAGTAAGTGAAATAAATCATAGTAAAGTCGACGCCGCTCGGCATTAACAGTTACTTTACCATGAACCCGGAATATCACAATACATCACAAGATACTCTACTGCTCAATATGTACAACTGGATAGAAAAGACCGTATAGTTTCATCTACAAGTACTACAACTTCAAGATAGGAAGGGGACTCGGAGATCTGCGGACGCTGCAGATTATACCTCAAGTCTCCTGATACTGCTGCTGCTAGCTAGCTAAGATACCGCGTACTAGGACCTGGATCTGTACATGGGGAAAACATGCGCAGAAGAGCGTGAGTACTCCACATTCGGTACCCAGTAAGTGCCAAGCCTAACCCCAGTCAAGTAGTGACGAGGTCAGGTAGAGGCCCTACTGAGGTTTGCAAAGTAACAGATATAGAGAACAAGTAAGTAAAACAGGTGATAATCGACAGGAATTATAAGTAAAGGCTAGCAAGAAACGGTATAATCAAATGCTCGGATCAACGCAATATATATATATAGATCTGTAAGAAAGTAAAGGTACAATGCAATGCAATATGAGGGAAAGGCTCAGGTCTCTGCCCGCAATCCCTATGTATGCAATGCAGTATGAGGAAAAGGCTCAGGTCTATGCCCGCAATCCCTGTATGCAATGCAGAATGAGGGAAAGGCTCAGGTATATGCCCGCAATCCCTGTATGCAATGTAAAATGAGGGAAACGCTCAGGTCTATGCCTGCAATCCCTGTATGCAATGCAAAATGAGGGAAAGGATCAGGTCTATGCCCGCAATCTCTGTATGCAATGCAAAATGAGGGAAAGGCTCAGCTTTATGCCCGCAATCCTTGTATTTATACGTAATATAAAGTAAATCTCCAAAATAACCTAGTTTAAGGGTTTGAGGAAAACCAGTTGGAAATCTCGAAGAAAAATCATTAAATCAGTTTCAAAGAATAGTAAAGATTGGAAAATCGGTTAGAAATGAATTTACCATGATAAACCTTAAGTTATTATGCGATTTAAATGATAACAGTAATAATAGAGTTGAAAAGGAAGCATTATGTAGAAAGAAATAAGAAACTTCAGTGAAAATATCATGTGCACGCGCTCGTCACCTCACGTACACGAGGTTTTTATAGGAAAAACTAGTAAAAATGCCTAAGGGAGATTCCCCAACACAGAGTTAGGCAAGCCACTTACCTCAGTTGTGCAAATCAACTGCTAATCACTCTCTTGCCACGAGTATCCAACTCTGGGTGGCCCAAATCTATTCAATTTGATGGTAAAATTTAAATATGAATTCAAGAAATCAAAGTAACTAATTAATTCGGGACTAATATGCGAAATTAGAAAATTTGACCAAAACGCCCCTCGGGCCCACGTCTCGGAATCGGGTAAGATTTATATTTTCTAAACCCTTATTCACTCACGAGTCTAACCATATGGAAATCTATCAAATCGGAGGTCAAATACCCAATCAAAACCCCAAAAATCGGTCTAGGAAGTTTCTTCCAATTTTCCCCAATTTCAACTCAAAAATCTCTAATTTAAGGGTGAAATTTAAGATTAGGAACATGGGAATTAACCTATGGTGTTAAGTAATCACTTACCTCGATTATCCAGGTGAAACTCCTCTTAAAGATCGCCTCTCCCGAGCTCCCAAAACTCAAAAATGGTGAAAATAGCTTTAAGCTTCGAAATGGGGTTTTATTATTCTGCCCAGTCATTTCTTCAATGCGATCGCGGAACACCAGTCGCGATCGCGGAGGGTAACTTCACACGCGCCCAATTTAAGCCTATGCGATCGCATTACCTGAGCTGCGATCGTGGACCTTTTGAACTTAATGCTCTTCCATCGCGGTTGCTTGCACGCGACCGGATAGAGCAAGCTTCCCAGGTTCCCTCAGACCAAATAACCTTATGCGACCGCGATGGGAGAGGTGCGATCGCGGAGACTGACCTCCCAAGTAAGTGTGATCACGGACACCGTAGTGCAATCGCATAGAACAACCTCAGGCCTCCCCCCAACTTACCTTATGCGATCGCGAGGACTGACCTGCGATCGCAGAGAACAACCTACAGCTGAAGGAAAACCAGAGAGAAAAAAAAACCAGCAAAGGCTTTTGGCCTTAAAGTGTCCGTTTGAACATTCGAAACACACCCGAGGCCCCCGGGACCTCAACCAAAACAACCAACTAGTCCAAATACCTTATTCGAACTCGGTCGAGACTTAAAAACACGCTCCTTAACCTCAAAATCATCAAACATGCATAGATTCAAGCCTAAGAACTTAGGAATTTTCAAGAATTCACAGCCGACGCCGAACCACGTCTAAACTCGTTCGAATGACCTCAAATTTTGCACACACATCATAAATGACATTCCGGACCTGCTGTCGCTTTCGAAATTCCATTTCAAGTCTTATATCAAAATCTCACCTATCAGCCGAAATTGCTGAAATTCTAACTTTCGCCAATTCAAGTCTAAATCCACGCCTGGCCTCAAAAACACATTTCGAACACGCACCCAACCGCGAAATCACTCAACGGAGGTAACGGAGTCGACGAATTTCCATTCCGGATCCGTCTTCACACAGCTCCCGCTCCGGCCCAATTTCTAAGGTTAAAGCTCACCTTAAAGGACTATATGTCCAAAAACACTCCAATTTTCATCACTCAACGCTCCGACTCATTCCATTAACCTAATAAGACATGGGAGGAA
>ML242400.1:794-17993 GCA_005239495.1 Nicotiana undulata | reverse complement strand
TATATATATATATATATATATATATATATATATATATATACACACACTAAGTGTATAGTGTTTACTATACTATACTCTATACATATGCATCTTATATGTATAGCTTATCTATATATACTATACTATACTACATATATACATCTTATATAAAATCCAACTTTGGACGATGAGTGTAGACTCAACCACAGTTCTTGTACTTTACTATGTAAACTTCTTCATTTTCTTCTACCACATTAAAGTGTTCCCAAATATATGAGCGCACTCTAGAATTACTGGGCATGATTTAACCTGAATTGAGAATTTGAGTTTAAGAAATGAGAGGTGAGTGGAGACTTGAATACTTCAATTTGAGTTTGAGATTGAGAGAGATTGATGATTTTGTGAGAAAAATAAAAAAAATGAGGGGGTATTTATAGTTGAAAATAGGAAAAAAGTGTAATTATAAGAAGTTTAGGGTTAAAACAGAGTTGGGGGGGGGGGGGGGGGGGGGGAAATGGCTATTTTAGAAATAGCCAATGGCTATTTTGGAAGGTCAAACGGTCATTTCATAAACTTTAATAACAACTAGAAAAAAATTTGGGGTTAATTTTTTTTTTTAAAAAATAGCCATTGGGCCCGTTTGAGCTCACTTAGGACCGTTTACGACAAGTCGAACCGGTCCACTTAGCAGCCGGTCCCGGGCCCAAACGATCCCGGTCTCGCGAGCCTTTTTCAAGGGACCGGCCCACTTGGAAGCCCACCCCACCCGGTCCCGGTCCTAAACGGTTAGGCCCGTTTAGTCTCACTACCCATTTCGGCTCACGGGCCTGGGCCGTGCCCAGGCCTAACTAGCCGACATGCCACCCTTAGGTTGAAAGTAGTGACGAGTTGGAACAAGGGTTAGAGTCCAACTCCAATAACTAGCAACAATTCATATAACATAATAAAAGTGGTGCAAGAAAATAACTCAAAGGTATGATGCTCAACTCGTTCACAGTTACGAGAAAATAGGCATGTTTTTTAAAGATGACAGTAAAACTCAATTCCTTTTACCAAATCACCAAAGATATGAGTAAGTCCAAAAACTGTGATTTTTCCCAAAAAAATATCTTTGAACAATTAAGATGTTTCATTTTCAGATAGCATGAGGAAAGTACATATCTATACCTACATGTCTGTAACGAACTGGCCGACCGTTTTGAGAGTTAGAGCCCCAATCCCCTAATAACTGCTTTCCCCACGTTTGTTTCTGCTATTGGGACTTGCCAGAGTGATTAGCTATGAAATTCAGAGAATTTTGGGACACTTAGTCACTAAATGTGAGTTTAAGCCTTAGAATTTGGACCGTAGTCGGAACTGTAGACGGATCCAGATTAGAATTCTGTCGACTCTGTTAGCTCCGTTGAGTGATTTTGGGGTTAGGAGCGCGTCCGAAATGTGTTTTAGAGGTCTGTCGTAGATATAGGCTTGAATTGGCGAAAGTTAGATTTTCGGCGATTTCGGCTGATAAGGAAAATTTTGATATCGAGCTCGAAATGGAATTCTGGAAGTGGCTGTAGGTTTGTAGTGTCATTTGTGACCTCTGTGTCAAATTTAAGGTCATTCGGACGAGGTTTGACGTGTTTCGGCGTTGTTTGTAGATTTTGGAAAAAATGCTAAGTTCTTATGCTTGAATCCATGTTTAATTAATGTTTTTGGTGTTGTTCGAGGTAGTTTGAAGGATCAACTAAGTTCGTATGGTGTTATGTGATTGGTTGGTAGGTTTTAGTTGAGGTCCCGGGGGTCTCGGGTGTGTTTCAGATGCTCAACGGGTCATTTTTGGACTTTAGAAGCATGCTGGTTTTTTTTGCTGGTGTCTGCAGCTGGTGTTCTTCATTGCGATCGCGTGAGGAAGTTCGCAATCGCGTAGAGCAATCGAGAGGCCAACTGGTTTAACTCTTCACGATCGTAGAGAAAGGGATGCGATCACGTAGGGAAGTCGGGTTGTGCATCGCGAACGCGTGGGCCAGGCCGCGTTCGCAAAGAAGGAATAAGGGGGCAAAGGGAAGGTGGGCTTAACCCTTCGCGATCGCGTGGGGTCAATCGCGATCACATAATTCAGAGGAGCTATTTCATCGCATTCGCATGGGATGAGACGCGATCGTGTAGAGTAAAATGTGAGGCAGCAAAGTTGTTCTCCGCGATCGCGTGAGTGTTTCCGCGATCGCGATGAAGAAATGCCTGGGCAGATTAAAAATGTTCAAAATAGAGGGTTTATGTCTTTTTTCCCCACTATTTGGACTTGAGAGCTCGGGATTAGGCGATCTTTGGAGGGGTTTTTACGTGGTGTTTGGGGTAAGTTATTCTTACTTAGTTTTGATTAATTTCCGCTAATCTATGCTTAATTTTTATCATCTAATTTCGGATTTGGTGTGACAATTGGGGAAAATTTGAAAAAAGTTCCTAGGTCGAATTTTAAGACTTTGATCAAGAATATGGTATCGGATTTGAGTAAATTTGGTATGGTTAACTCGTGAGTGAATGGGTGTTCAGAATTTATGATTTTTACCCGATTCTTGACTTGGGCCCGGGAAGACTTTTTGGAGCGATTTTCCTAGTTTCGTGTTTTAGCTTCGAATTAATTAGTTAAATTAGTTACTTGTAGTTATATTTATATTATGTATTTAATTTGAATAGATTTGGGCCATTCGGAGTTTGATACTCGTGGCAAGAGCTTGGTATCGAGTTGATTTGGGCGGTAGAGGTAAGTGGCTAGCCTAACCTTGTGTTGGGGACTTCCCCTTAGGATGATTGATATTATTTGATGTGTGGACGCCGTGTACGTGAGGTGACGAGTACGTACACGGGCCGTTATTGCAAAATCCCATTTTCCTTCTTAAATCATAAATTATTTTTCTCCTATTAAATTGCATTAATATGTTAAATTGTTTAGCTTATATTAGAAAAGCATGCTTATGTGTCTAATTGTCTATTTGATACTCTGTGCGCCATGTTTAGTTAGGTTACTTCTTTTCCTTATCTGTGATTAGATGAACTTCATAAATTTGATGCCATACCTGTCATTTTATCTTGCATCGCATATTTAAATTGGGATTACGGAGGTATTCTGGGAGATCCCCCTGTACTGCATATTTAAATTGGGACTATAGATGTATTTCGGGAGATCCCCCAGCACTGGATATTTATTTTGGGACTAAGGACGTATTCTGGGAGATCCCCCGATACTGCATAATCATCTGGAACTACCGGACGATATCCCTAGAGATTCCACCTTGTGTTTACCTTGTTCTGAGCCGAGGGCTCCCTTGACTGTTAAGTTCTCGAACATTTTCTTTAACTGTTTGATGTAGAACTTACTTATCTCTTTTACTGTTTTAAATTGATTATATTTACTCCAGTAGGGCCTTAACCTGACCTCGTCACTACTTGATCGGGGTTAGGCTTGGCACTTACTAGGTACCAATGTGGTGTACTCATGCCCTTTCTTGCACATGTTTTCGTGTGCAGATCCAGGTACGAGCTATCAACCTCGAGGATAGTATTTGCTGCTGATTCTAGGAGACTACGAGATATTTCAGCTGCGTCCGCAGAATCCTCAGAGTCCCCTTATACTCCATCGTCTAGAGTCTTTTTATGTACTTCTAGAATTGTTTAGAGCTACAATAGTTTTAGAAGTTTGTGACTTTTTGACATTCCGGGTCATTGGGAAACTATTTTATGTATGACGAGCGGCACCGTTTTGCTATTTAGATTATGTCCTTATTTCTATAATTATTGTGTTTTCCTTAAAGTTTTTCCCATAATATTAGGCTTACCTAGTCGTAGAGACTAGGTGCCTTCACGATACGTTTCAGAGGGTAAATCGGGTCGTGACAATGTCGATATGCAACTGAAATCATGAATGTCGCCAAAACGGGGTAGCATTAGGAAATGTGTCTCTATGCTTGTATCTCAAATACGCATGTCAAATGCAATGCATCTCAGTGATGAACTTATTTACTCACACTCTCAGAGTAATAAATCTCATTGCCTCGTATTCTCACTCACCATGCTCAATACTCAGCACACTCAGTCACTCAGTACTGTACAGGGCGGATCCAACCCAAACATAAATAAATCCAGGGCAGATCCAGCACAATGCAAATTAATCCAGGTCAGATCCAGCCAAAAAATCCATAGAAACTACATCCACTGTGGATGTGTACTAAGCATGATTTCTAATATTGAATCACAGCTCAATTACTCTAGACGTAGAGATTTCACGGTTATAGATAAGATTAGGTAACTACAGAGTTCCACATAAATAACTGAGTCAAAATTCACACGGTGCAAGCCCACATGCCCGTCACCTAGCATGTGTGTTACCTCAACACCAAACACGTAACACACATATTCATGGGCACATACCCTCAACAACAAGTTTAGAAGTATTACTTTCCTCAAACAAACCAAATCCATTACCGGGCAAGCCAAATAATACTCCAAAAATGCCATCCCGCGTACCGACTTCTGAATGGCTTGAAACTAGCCAAAGTAACTAAAATACATCAAATAATGTTTAAGGAAATAATTTCAATCGATAAAGGTTGAATCTTTAATCAAAAGCCCAAAGTCAACCAAAAATTCAAACCCGAGCTCACGCCTCAGAACCCGATAAAACTCACAAAATCCAACAACCCATTCAATTACGAGTCCAACCATACTAGTTTCACTAAAATCCAACTCCGAATGATGTTCAAAAATCAAAAATTCACTCTATGAAACTTTAGAAACCCCCCCCCCCCAATTTCTCTTTTGATCATCAACCAAATGCCAAAAACGAAATAGATTCGTGAAATATAATCAAAATCGAGTTAAGAATGCTTACCCCAATTCGTCTGGTGAAATTCCTCTCCAAAGTCGCCCAAATCCGAGCTCCAAGTTTCAAAAATGAGAATAAAACGACCAACCCTCGAAAACATAGCTTCTGCCCAGTGTCGTTCGCATTTGTGGACCAATTTCCGCTTTTGCGGACTCACGCGTACGACAAAAAGCTCGCTCATGCAGAAGAGCACTGCCAACCATCCCATCGTACATGTGGAAATCTTCGCTTCTATGCAAACGTAGGTGTGAACAAACTTCACGCACCTGCACTGCCTCTCGCTCATGCGCCGCATCTGTGCCTTCGCAGATGCTGTAACGACCCGACCGGTCGTTTTGAGATCCAGCGCGTCGTTCATCAGTTGGGAGTCATGAACAGCTTCATTTCGGGTATTGTGACTTGTGTGTATTATAAGAGTTGAAATTCAGGAGGTTTGGAGTTAAATTTAAAGGAAAATTCTCATTTCAGAAGCCTTAAGTTGAAGAAATTGAGTAAGACTGGAATCTTGAGTAAACGACCTTGGAATCAGGATCCGAAGGTTCCAGCAGGTTCATATGATGATTTCGTACTTGGGCGTATGTCCGGAACGGGTTTTGGATAACCCGGGAGCAGTTCAGCGCATATTGTGGAAAGTCAGTATTTTAAGGAAATTTCCTAAGTTTGACTTGAAGTACATTTCAATGATATTGATATCCGTTTGGGATTCCGAGTCTGGGAATAGCTCCGTATGGTGATTCAGGAGTTGGGGGCGCGATCGGAAGTGAATTCGGATATCCGGAAGTCAATTTAAGGTCATTTGGCTAAAGATAGAAAACTGAAGATTTTTGAAGAATTCGACCGGAAATGGAAATTTTGATACCGGGGTCGGAATGTGATTCCNTGAAAGTTAGAAATTTCAAAGTTCATAAAGTTGAATTCTTGCGCGATTCGTGTTTTCGGCATTGTTTGATGTGATTTAAGGCCTTGACTAAGTCCGTGATATGTTTCCAGACTTGTTGGTACGTTCAGACGAGGTCCCGAGGGGCTCGGGTGAGTTTCGGGTTGGTTTCGGACCATTTCTAGGCCATTTATAACTGCTGGATTTTGGATACAACAGTGTTCTACGCGATCGCGGGAATTGGTCGCGATCGCGGTGAGTAAAATGCGAGAAACGGGCCAGTGAATCGCGATCGCGGAAAGCCTTTCGCGATCGCGTAGAGTAACTCTTCTGCTGCACTGACTCCACTTCGGAGGCTCATATCTCACAATTTATAAGGAATTTTGAGATGGTATAAAGTTAAAGTTGTATCCCTTTGTGTCTTATTTCTAGAAAAGTAAACCATTCATGATTTGGATTTGTGTACAAAGAGATATGGCTCTTACACTACAGGGTGTCCGGGAAGTTTGAAGAAGAAGGTTGTGTTGCACATGGGCTGACTTTGACAGATTATATCTAAAACTCTATAAGGAATTGGAAGATGACCGACACATAAAAGTTGTAGATCCTTGAGTCTAGTTTTCAGAACATTTAACCATTTGTCATTTGAAGTTGTGTGCAAAACGTTATGTCTATTCTACTGGAGGCTGTCCGGGCAGGCTGGGAATTTGTTCTCCGCGATTGCGAAGCTCTTTCCGCGATCGTGAAGAGCAAATTTTGGGCTGGAAAATTGTTCTCCGCGATCGCGATACATTTTCCGCGATCGCGATGAGTAAATACCTGGGCAGTGTTGTTTTAAACCGGGATTTTGGTCATTTTCTTCATTTCTTCAAAGCCATGGGAGATTTTTGGAGAGCTTCAAGAGAGGAATTTCGTCATCTATGTTAAGGTAAGTTACTCCTACTCATTTCAAGTTAGATACAAGATTATTGCATGGATTAGAACATGGAAATTAGGGAAAATTTGAGGAAAATTTGGAAGAAACCTAGAATTTGGAAATTTGGATTTTAGCCACGAATTGAGCATGAATAATTGAGTAAAATGTGTAATTGAATTAGTAAAGCTTCGGGTAGGGATTTTCCTCAAGAATTTTCGAGGTCTGGGAACGTGGGCCCGAGGGAATTTTGGTCATTTCATTGAGCTGGGCTGAGGAACTTTGTGATTTGAATTAGTTATGACCTATTGAGTATATTTTCATTGAATTATCGTTATTTGGATAGTTAGGGAGCGTTGCGCATCCATTTTAGTCGTCGTGGAGGCTTGGAGGCCGGTGATGGATCTTCGGAGCGAGGTGAGTCTCCTTTCTAACCTTGTAAGAGGGAACTGTCCCCATAGGTGTTCTACATGCTGTGTGTAATTGTTTGTGGGGGTTACGTACGCACCAAGTGACGAGAGTCCGTACGTAGCGGCTATTATTGTTATGTCCGGGTAGTTAGGCCCCACATCATGCCTTGTGTTCTCCTTGTGATGAGCTGTATGTTATGAAGTCCTGCTATGTGTAGTTTTGCTCCTCTGAGATTTCGTGGAATTTAAAATAATATAAAAAGAATTGTTTTACGAAAATAAAATGAAAAGAATTGTTTTACGGAAAATAACATGAAAAGAATTGTTTTATGGAAAATAATATAAAAAGAATTGTTTTACGGAAAATAAAATGAAAAGAATTGTTTTACGGAAAATAAAATGAAAAGGACTGTTTTACGGAAAATAAAATGAAGAGAATTGTTTTACGGAAAGTAACATTAAAGGAATTGTTTTACGGAAAATAAGATGAAAAGAATTATTTTACAGAAAGTAATATGAAATTATGAATTATGTGGGAGCGGGCCGTACGCCACGACGGAGTTGAAATAAAATTATGAAATATATGGGAGCGGGCCGTACGCCACGGCGGAATTGAAAAGAAATTATGAAATATATGGGAGCGGGCTGTACACCACGGCGGAATTGAAAAGAAATTATTAAATATATGGGAGCGGGCCGTACGCCACGGCGGAATTGAAAAGAAATTGTGAAATATATGGGAGCGGGCCGTAAGCCACGGCGGAATTGAAAAGAAATTATGAAATATATGGGATCGGGTCGTACACCACGGCGAGTGTAGAAAAGTACCTTATAGGAGCGGGCCGTACGCCACAACGGATCTAAGAATTTGTGATTATTGTTTTCATTCGGTGGTCTTACTTTTGAAAGTGCTTTATTGTTTAAGTTCAGTAACTGTTTGGATTTTTCGGTTCTCAGTACGTGTACTTGTTGCTTATTTCCCTGACATGCCTACCATATTTCATCATATTTTATCATATGTTATTACTGCTTGACCCTAGTGAGTATCGAGTCGACCTCTCGTCACTACTTCTTCGAGGTTAGGCGGGATACTCACTGGGTACATATATGTATATGTACTCATGCTACACTTTCTGTGCATTTTGTTGCACAGGTACCTTCATAGTTCAGCGATTGGTTTGGAGACTTGCTCGGGCTGCATTCGTCCGGAGGCGTTCCGCAGTTGACAGAGTATCCTTATTTCTATATCTTTACATTGTATCTCTATTCCTTTTGTCCCATTTATTTCTCGGACAAGAGTTGTATAATTGTATAAATTCTTAGAAACTGCTCATGTACTTGTGACGTCGGGTTATGGGGATGTGTTGAGTCTTGTCTTATTGAACTAAATGGAGTTCCTATCATGTTTAATTTACAATAGTTTCTTTATTTGATTATGAAAAGCAATAAAGGCAACAACTTCGAAATTGTTAAACAAGATGGTATTTCAACTGATCAAGGGGTTGGCTTGCCTGACAGTGGTGTCCGGCGCCATCACAACCCATAGGTTTTGGGTCGTGACAGATGCGAAGAAAGCTCCGCATTTGCGGACTCCTACCCGTAGAGAGTCTCCGCTTCTGCGATGCCACTGCCGTTTTTTGCGGCTCTGCACCTGCGCCCATAACTCCAGGGGTGTGGTCACACCAAATCCAGTAAAGTCCAGCCAACATACATAAATGAAAAATGATCCGAAACACATCTGTAACTCTTCCGGGCCCCTCGGGACTCCGCCTGAATATACTAACAAGTCCCATAATATAACACGGACCTACTCAAGTCCTCAAACACACATAACAACATCGAAACGAAGAATCACACTTAAATCAAACTTAATGAACTTTCAACTTCCATAACTCGCGCTGAAACATATCAAATCAACTCGGAATAAATTCAAAATTTGCACACAAGTCCAAATGACATAAAGAAGCTATTCCAATTCCCGGAACCACAATCTGAACCCGATTGTCACGACCCAGAATCCTAATCCAGGTCGTGATGGCGCCCAACGATGGGGTTAGGCAAGCCAATATAATTTACACTAAGTGTTACCCTTCCCATTTGATTAAACAAGTCAATAATTACAAATTTTAAACAGTTAACCATAATGATAGCTTGACATGGAAATAAAATCATAACACTACATGTTCAAAATACAGCATATATATGCATATACAACCCCAATTCCCAAAATATACACTACGTGTGTGCCAGGAACTAGTGTCACGAGTGTCATGGGCATACTAATGGAATATACAAAGGAAAGTTATAAATATACAAATCCACAGTCTGGATGAAATAGACCGGGAAAATAACAAAAGTAAGTGAAAACTCCATGATGTTGCTGGGAATCGCCAGAGAAAGCAGCTCACCGTGAAGTCAATCCACAAGCTCAGGATCTATCTCCGGTACAATGACCAGAAGCACCGGCCTCAGAACCTGTATAATTAAGTACAAAAGTGCAACATGAGTACATATTAAATAAATATGTACCCAATGAGTATCCCGCTAATCTCGAAGAAGTAGTGACGAGAGGTCGACTCGATACTCACTAAGTGTTTAACCAAAGAATAAGATCCTTTGACCAAAGCTATTTTAGGATAAACTCGGGTTACTGATAATTGAAAAGAGAATGAAATAATAAGTAAAGAAACAATAGATTGATAGCAATATGCGAGAAGTAAAACAGTTTGTATTCGAGAATTCAGTTGTCTTGTTTGTTACATTTTCTTCCCTTTTATAGGGAGATTCTCCTAGTACAACGTTTGGATTCCAGTAATGATGGCTCATTAATGACTAATTATTACATTAATGAGGCGTTACAATGGTGAATCGTAATTGTTATTTTAGGAGTTACATAACGTATATGACATTAACTGTTGATCCTCGAATCTGCCCATTATTGTGTCCAGATTCGTCATGACCGTGTCTCTTCTTCTTCATTAGGTTTCCCGTGGCTGATATACTCGTGGTTGATAAATCAATTCCGTGCCTGTTGAGTTAATCTTGTACCTGCCCGTTGCTTTGTCTAGATTCATTTCAACCGTGTCTCTTTCTCGTGGCCATTTGAATGAAAGAGTACACTCACCGTATCTCTTTTATCCCGTGCCTCCGTGTATCTTTACCTCCACATGTGCTATTTTCATTGGTCCACATAGTTGGCTGAGTCATCCAGATTCTGTCTTCGTGTAAAGTTATTTTTTACCAATACAGATAGTCCCCCCACTTGCCATGTCTTTGGCGTATAATACTTGGTAAGTGGATACGCATTTATGGCGGGAATATTTTGCCGCCGCTTTGTTCCGAGACATTGTATCCTTTATTGAATGCATTCATCGTGTATTACTTCTATTTAATGCTTATTCCATGTGTTTGTTTTTGATTGGCTCTTCAACAATTCGCCGCATCAGTTCTGAAGTGACACTCTTAATTATGACTTTCCATCATTACTTTTCCATGCTTTGACGGTTGCCATTAGGTATAAATAATCGTCTTCTTTCTTTCTCTTTCACGAAACACTTCTATAATTTGATTTTTCCTTGGTGAAGAAATTTTCCTTAGCTTGCATAAATATGTCTTCATCTGGTCGACCTAAAAAGGTTATCAATGTTGAAACTTTGGCGTCTCCTTCTTCCATTTCATCTAGGAGCCAGAGAGGTGGTCGATTGAGGAGTTTAGGATCTGTTTCCACTAGAGGTTCTTCATCTTATTTAGTTTCTCCTTCTTCTAGTAGGTCTTTGTTTTCTCCCAGAGGTAGATCCTCTCATTCTGTTTCTAAGAACAAGGATGATATTCGTGAACCCAGAGTTGACGAAATCATTCATGCTGAGATAGTTTTTCCAGAAGTAAATTCTTCCATCACCGAACAAGCTTCTTCTTTAGATAGTGTAGAGAAATACGCTACCATTGTTAATGTAGGTCATATTCCTGTTGTTCGTAGGGAATGCTCCTGTGAGTCTAACGTTCCCATTCTTGTGCCAAGTAATATCCAAAGAATCACGTCTTACAAGACGGGTTTTTCTTATGTCTATACTTACCCTTTCACATTAGGATTTCAGCCTCCTGTTTACCCTGTTATCATAGAATTTTGCCATTTTTTCAATATTTGCCTAGGAAGGTTGGTCCCTTAGTATGGCGTGTTGTTGCTTGTCTAAGAGTTTTGGCTTCAAAGATTTCCGTTCCTTTCACCTTTCATCATCTGATGCATTTGTATTCACCTCCTCTGTTTCGTCAAGGGTTTTTTACTCTGGCTGCTCGGAGTAAGAGAGTTTTAGTAACCCCTGATAATGATAAAGACAGAGGTTGGTACTTGAGGTACGTTGCTGTTCCCACTGCTGTTCTAGTGGTTGAAAATAATCTTCCCTTCCCTGAGAAGTGGAATCGTGCACGTAAGTACTTTGGTTCGCACCTGTCTTCTTTACATAAAGTTGTATTATTTATTTTACACCGCATCTGTTTTCCTCTTGTTTTCAGCAACTATGAATATTGTCGAGAATGTCTCCGATATTCGTAGTTAGGTAGAAAGAATGTTAACTGCTGCTCCTGCCGAGGAAAGATCCTGGAAGTACTTTTCCACAAAGTATAAATGGATTGTCAAGACTCATGGTAAGTAGAGTTTTTCTCTTTTCTTTCCTTACCTGAATTTTGTTTAATTCTTTCTCTTTTTTGATAGGGTTTTCTGCCCGTGGGGCATCTTCATCGCTTCCGAAGATGTCGTTATCTCATGCCCAGAATGTCTTAGCTAGTGCTTCAAAAAGAAAGGTTCAAGGTTCTCGCTTTGGAGGAGAAGATGAGGATGAAGAAGAGGGTGCTTTAGTGCACCGGGCGAGAAGAAGGCGGATAGTTTCTGACGATGAGTCTACTCCCGCGCCTCTTTCTTCCGTGTTGGAAATTAGGCCTTCTTATTCTCGTGATCAATCCAGTCCCCAACTTGAGATCCTGTCGAGCGTCTATTTCATGAATGTTTTGAAATAGACCCTGATGATGTTCCCCTGGCTACCATCTATCCAGGTTTTGCTGCCGTTCCTGCTCCTCACTCTATGGCTGTTGTTCCTCCTCCCATACCTGTTATTTCTTCAGTTTCTTTTCCGTCCGTCTCTATCGAAGTGCCTGCGACTTCTTTAGCTTCCGGTCCCTCTCTCTTTTCCGTTGTCCCTTCCGTCCCTGCTTCCGTGCCTTCTGTTATAGAAGAAGGGTCTTCCAGCAGGGAGATGAGAAGAGTTACAATTGAGGTTCCAGCCGGTGGAAGCCTCTTCAAGAAGACTGGTGAGCCAGAGGTATGGCTTAAGCCTTTAATTGGCTCTGAGGAGAGGGCCAAGCTTGATAGCCACGCAACTCTTACTTGGGCCAATGAGGTGGTGCACAACTCCTTAAAGGTATGTATTTTGGAAGAACTTTTGCACACATGTTGTTCTTTTAATTAACAATTTAACACATTTGATTGTTTTACCGTTTTTGCAGATGCACCTTATTGGTTTGGAGCTTATGAAGAGAGTTTCCAATTATGAAGATGAGTTGAAGGTGTTCCGTGGGCTCGATGATATTAAAGCACAGTACGGCAGTCTTCGAATAGAGATGGGAGCTTTAGAGGATGAGAGAGATACCTTGAGGGAGCAATTGAAGGTTGTTAAGGCAGAGCTGGCAGTGGAGAAAGCTTCTTTCAGCCAGGTCAATAAGGATAAAGATGTTCTTGAATCTTCATTTGCTGAACAACTGTCAAAAGCTACGGAGGAAATCCGGCACCTGAAGCACATGTTGGGGGAGAAAGAGGAATATTCTGGTGAACTTGTGCGTAATCTCTCCCAGGTTCAAGAGGATCTCCGTGAAGCTCAAATGAAGGTTCAGACTTTGGAGGAATCAATTGCATCTCTAAAGGTTGCCTTGGAAGTCACTGAGACTGAGAATGATAATTTGAAGGGCGAGATTCAGGATTGGTCAAGGGACTATGGTGACCTTGAAGAATCAACGGCTGTTGACGTGAGTAGGGCATTTATGAGTGCTCGCCATGATACATTGTTGGAAATGAGTCGAGAAGGCTTTGACCTTGATGCTGAGATTGCAAAATATAGGGAAGCTATGGAGAAGACTCAACAAGGTTTTGATCTCTCTCCAGCTGATGAAGTCCAGGAAGAAGCGGACGATTCTTCAGAAGAAGCTGGTTCTCCTCCTCCTCCTAGAGAATGAAGACTTTTAGTCACCCTTGTTTTTTTCTTTTTTATTGGATTGGTGTAATTAATCCTAACTCCATCGGGAGTAAATTTGAAACTTCTAAAGTCCCCAATTGATAATTTAGGGGCAAAAAATGTATATATCTATGCGGCTAAGTACTAGTTTAGTACTTAGTTTTTAACTTAGCCGTTTTTATATCAATATTTTTGAGACTTTTTGTTATGAGTTTGAGCCTTACTCTTTACTCAATTCTATTGCTTTGTTTTGCTTTTGTGAGGTTTCTGTTCGTACCTCTAAGCTTTCTTTGCATAAAGATGTGTGATTTACTTTGAACCCTTTTATGATGGGTGTAGTATAAGCTTTTTAGCCTCTGTTTATAAGAGGCTTTGTTTATGAATTAGGGCCCTTTTAATGTTTTAATGAAGAAGACGTCTCAACTTCATTGAAAATGCAATAGAGTGATAGGAAATTTTCACATGTTTAAGAATGTTTTTGTGAGAGGTTTTTGCTTGAACTTTCACAACATTTTACATGTGTTATGTTTGTCATCTAAAACTCATGTTGCAACTGTTTTGTTTTAACAGATTTGATAATCACTTGTATTTCGTAACTGTTTTTAGTAGATACAGCTTTTTCGAGTTAATACAAGGAAGTAACTGTTTTTCATTAGTAACAGTTTTTGTAAGTATTGGGGTTTTCCCATGACTGTTTTATTTGCAACAGTTGTAAGTACGAGAGAAATGTATTGTAATTCGTAACTATTTTGTTTGATAACAGTTTTGAGAATATATACAAGGGTTTTGATCTTTCATCCGTAATTATTTTATTTGAATAATAGTTTTTATTTGAGTACAAAAATTTCATAACTGTTTTGATTACAACAGTTTTGGCTAAGTACGATGATGATGATCTTCTATCCCTAACTGTTTTTGATGTAACAATTTTTTTTGTATAAGAGATGTACATTTCTTCTTAGTAACTAATATTTTGCCTTCTAACCTGAACATGGTTCGAGGGTTTTTAGAGTAGGCTTTCGTAATTCTTGTGCCGGAGTTTTCAGTTCTTTTGCTCGTATCACTTGACTTGTTGGGTGAATGGTTCTTTTAGGCTCGAGCATTCTGACTTCTGGTAGTCGTTTGCTTCATTTTGGCCTTCCATATTATATAGTCCCCCAAGTGTTTGAGCGTTGAAGAATGAGATCTCGAGCACTTGATTATTCCTTCTTTGTGGTCCTTTCCCTGAAAAAGGAAAACATTCCGGACTCGAAGGTATATACTTTTTTTAGATGATGACTGCTTAACCTTTTAAAATATCCATCATAAAGTGTAACCCTAGACCGGGAATTGTGTTATTTCCTCGCGTCTTTGCATGTCTAATGTCATCATCTCGTGATGGGTTAGCTTTTTGCCTATCATCTAAAAAAGTTAGTAAAGTTTAAATATTCAAAGATAAAATCGATCATGCGATACCTGACCGGGGGTACTTCTTTTCCTTAGAAGTAGTACTTCTTCAGGTGGATGGCGTTCCAGCTTGTTGGTAGAATCCTGCCGTCCATGGATTCCAACTTGTACGCGCCTTTCCCTGCTATGCCTCAGACCTTATAGGGATCTTCCCAATTTGGATTTAGTTTGCCAGCTCCTGCTTCCATTGTTGACTGGAAGACCTTTTTAAGTACAAAGTCCCCAATTTTGAAATATCTGAGATGAGCTTTGCGGTTGTAGTATCGTTCTATGATTTGCTTTTGAGCTGCCATCCGTATTAAGGCCGCATCTCTTCGTGACTCGAGCAGGTCTAAATTGGTTTGGAGTTAAACATCATTCATTTGTTCTATAGCTGTCATCACTCTCAGACTTGGTTCGCCAATTTCTACGGGTATTAATGCCTCTGAGCCATAAACGAGTGCAAAAGGACTTTCTCCCATAACTGTTTTTGATGTAGTTCTGTATGCCCATAACACCGCTGGTAATTTGCCGGGCCAATTGCCTTTGGCTTTGTCTAACCGCTTCTTTATATTGTTGATGATGATTTTGTTCGTGGATTCTGCTTGTCCATTAGCTACGGGATGATATGGTGTTGATGCGATCCGTTTGATTTTCCAGCTGTCGAAGAATTCTGTGATTTGAGAGCCTATAAATTGTGGGCCATTATCACACACGATCTCCTTTGGAATTCCGAACCGGCATATTATATTTCTCCATAAGAAACTCTTAACCTCCTTTTCCCGCACCTGTTTGAATGCTTCTGCTTCTACCCATTTTGTGAAGTAATCAGTAAGTACAAGTAGGAACCGTACCTGACCTTTAGCTGGGGGAAGAGGTCCTACTATATCCATTCCCCATTTCATGAAGGGCCATGGTGATATAATAGAATGTAACAATTCTACTGGTCGGTGACATTTGTCACATTTTGATATGAAATTTTCCGCGTCTTCTTCCATCTTAGGCCAGTAGTATCCTGCTCTGATTAAGGTTTTTACCAAATATCTTGCACCTGCGTGATTTCCACAGTGCCCCTCATGGATTTCTCTTATCACAAACTCCGTCTGGTTAGGCCCGAGGCACTTAGCTAGGGGTCCTCCAAACATTTTGCGGTACAAGGTGCTGTGAACTAGACAGTATCTCGCTGCTTTGCGACGGAGCGCTTGAGCTACTTTTTTGTCTTCAGGCACGGCGCCATTCTGCAAAAAGTTAAGAATTTTGTTTCTCCAATCTCAAGTTAAATTATTGAAAGATTCCTCATTCTTGTTTTGATCGATTGTCGAATGGAAGAGGTGTACGACGATAGTGTTGTCTTTATTGGTTACGTCCGTAACTGCTGCGAAGTTGGCCAATGCATCTGCTTTAGCATTTTATTCTCTAGGTATTTGTATTATTTTCCACATTTTGAACTGCCTCACAAGTTCTCGTGCCTTTTCAAGGTACTGTTGCATTCGAGTTTCCCGAGCGATGTAAGTCCCCTGCATTTGGTTTACCACCAGTTGTGGATCACTGTTGATTTCAATTTGTTCAATTGACAACTCTCGTGCCAATTCTAAACCTGCAATAACAGCCTTGTACTCTGCTTCATTGTTAGTTATTGGATAACATTTGATTGCTTGCCATATCTTTTCACCCGTGGGTGATATTAGTACAATACCTAATCCTGCTCCTTTTATATTAGAAGAGCCATCTGTAAATAGGGTCCACTGACCTGGGTTTATACCATTGAAGAGCTGTAATTCCTTTTCTACTTCAGGAGTAATATTACTCCTAAAGTCATCTACAAAGTCAGCCAATATTTGTGACTTAATTGCAGTTCTAGGTTGGTATGTTATATCATGCTCACTTAATTCTATGGCCCATTTGGCTAATCTCCCTGACAGTTCTTGTTTATGCAAAATATTCCTTAAAGGATATGAAGTTACGACAGTAATTTGACGACATTGAAAATAAGGACGCAATTTCTTGATGCAAATGCTAAAGCTAATTTTTCTAGATGTGGATATCTAGTCTCTGCATCTAGTAAAGTTTTGCTTACATAATAAATGGGAGATTGTTTACCTCTTTCTTCTCTTACCAGTACTGCACTTACGGCAATTTCTGAGACAGCCAGGTAGATGTATAATCTTTCTCCTTCTTTTGGCTTTGATAGCAATGGTGGTTTTGACAAGTAGACCTTCAAGTCTTTTAAAGCCTGTTGACATTCTTCAGTCCATTCGAACTGATTTTGCTTTTTAAGAGCTGCAAAGAATTTAAAGCTTTTTTCTGAAGACTTAGAAATAAATCTTCCTAGAGTTGCTATTCTTCCTGTCAATCTTTGGACTTCTTTTTTATTTCTCAAGATTTCAGGTATTTCTTCTATAGCTTTTATTTGTGCTGGATTTACCTCTATTCCTCTGTTAGACACAAGGAATCCCAAAAACTTACTAGATTGTACTTCGAAGGCACATTTTTCCGGGTTGAGTTTCATATTGTAC
>ML242398.1:0-20982 GCA_005239495.1 Nicotiana undulata | reverse complement strand
AAGTGCATGGAATTATTCAATACAATTCTATTGTCCCGGCAAGGAGAAATCAACATTTACAACGTCGCAAATGCTCGACAAGTGTCTCAGCTATAACCAACCTCGTATCGGTAATACAATTTCAACAGTGCAAGCCTCAACTAGAGCAAATAACTCAATAACTCTCCACGTCATGAAACAACATCAAGTATCATTTTTAATTCATAATTTTACTCATAGTGCGGGGAATATTAGGAACATAGCAAATTTCATCACAATTGACTCACGGGCATACTTGACCGCAACGCATAGGCACTCGTCACCACGCCTATACGTTCGACATGAGATGCACATAGCAAATAAGACTCTATACCTAATCCCTCAAGCTGAGGTTAAGCCAAGCACTTACCTCGGCTCCAAAAATTGCAAGTCAAGCCTCAATCATATCCTTTCCTCTCGAATCCAACTCCGAATGGGGGATATCTAGAAATTTGACCAAGAATACTAAAATTTGACCCCTGGCCCACACGTTTAGATTTTCGAAAATTCATGAAGGAATCAATTACCCGGAGTCTAAGGATCGAAGTTATGTAATTTATTCAAGAATTTATGGCCTAATATGGAAAATCACGAAATTTCTAAGAACCCTAAAGTTTACTACCTAATTCAATGATTTTAGGTGGTTTATTAGTGAATTAAACTAGGAATTATAGTAAAAACTAGAAGTTTTATGGGGTTTTACTTACCTCTTACAGTGGGTGGTCGAGGAAGGTGATGCCCCAAGCTTGGATGCTCTCTAATGGAGTTTGAAGATGGAAGGAATGAGGAAAACCCGAAATTTTGGACATTTTAAGTGGGCTGCCAACAAGGGTTTCCGCACCTGCGACCATAGGACCGCAGGTGCGGTCTCGCACCTGCGAGAAAGGATCGCAATTGCGGAAAAATGCCTGGGACTCTGGGCTCGCACCTGCGGGGTTAGGAGCCGCACCACGGTCCCGCCTTTGCGGAAAGGTCGCACCTGCGATGGCCTGGACCGCACCTGCGGTCTCGCGCCTGCGGACTTTGGGCAAGGGGCTGGGGATCGCACCTGCGAGGCTGGGACCGCAGGGGCGGTCCCGCACCTGCGGTCACACCAGCTGCTGTGCCCTAGCAGTGGTTTTTGGCCTCGTGCGGGGACCGGGAGGCACCTGGGCCCACCCGAGCCCCCGTCCAATAATACCAACAAGTCCCAAATCATTAAACGGACTTGCTCGAGCTCCCGGAACACTCAAGACAACGCTAAAACTCAAAATCACCCTCCAAAACCCCTGAATTCAAAACTTAAGAACTTTGAAATTCTAGAATTCACTTCAACGCGCCGAACCGGCCTAAACCACTCGGAATGACTTCAAATTTTGCAGATAAGTTATAAATGATACAACGGAACTATTCCGGATCTCAGAATTTCATTCAGACCTCGGGAACATAAAATCACTTCTCAAGCCACATTTCAAATTCTTTAGAAACCCCACAAGTTCATTAACTCCATTCTTACCTTACTTGGACCCGAAACCAATCAAATCAAACCCGTTTTACACCAAATCTCACAGATAGGACAAACAATATATAATAAACCGGTTCCGGGCTCCAGTACCATAACACGGGCCCGGTAACAAGGTCTTCACATAATTATTCACTTTCACATTCCTTTATTATTTTCAGAAAACAATTTTCTTTAAAAATTCATTTCTCGGGCTTGGGACCTCGGAATTTGATTCCGGGCATACGCCCAGGTCCCATATTTCCTACGGACCCTCCAGGACTGTCACATCACGGGTCCGGATCCGTTTACCAAAAATGTTGACCAAAGTCAACTCTATTCAATTATTCAATTCAAAAATCTCATTTTTATCAAATTTTCACATGGAAGTTTCCCGGCTACCTGCTCGGGCTGCGCACGCATATCGAGTTGAGATTAACGGAGGCCTTTGAGGCCTCGGAATATAGATTTAGCTGGAATTACTCAGGATGACCTTTTGGGTCATCACAAGTATATACAAGGTATGNGAGCTTCCAAAGATACTCTACTCTTAGAAGCTAGCAGTACTTACATTGTTTCTCTTCTTATGGAACAATTGATGTTGAGGTTGCTTCTCTTATTCTTATGGTAACAATCTTGTTGGTACTTCCTGATTTTTATAATATTCACGATGAAGAGTTATCCCTAATGATGTGTATGGAGAATATCGACCTTATGTCACTCCAAAATGTTCAAAACATGATTCCAATGAGTCCTGCATGCATTATATATATGTATCTATTTTACTCTACCGAGCCGCGCTATAGTCGACTGGGTATGGCACCTATTATACAACCACTGATCAGTTGGGTTTACCGATTCCTCTTTGAGGATGGGTATGATATGATAATGATGATGCCCACAGAGGCGGATGTTTTAAAAGATTATGTATATATATGTATCACGTATTTAATGTTACTGTCTCTTAGAAGCACTCAGATGTTACAGGTTGTATCTTCTCTACCTCTCTTTACATTATTGTTCATATTTATATTGACCAGCCTTACATACTCAGTACATTACTCATACTGACGTCCTTTTTATTTGTGGACGTTGCATGTCGTGCTGCAGGTCCTGATAGACAGGTAGACGCAAATCCCCCACCACAGTAGGCTTTCCAGTTCAGCGGTTATAGGCGAGATCCCTTCTCCGGACTTACCGTGGTCTTGGTATGCATTTTTGTTATAGATATTATGGGTATGTCGGGGCCCTGTTCCAACTATGTTGCATTACTTATGCTCCTTTAGAGGCTCATAGACAGGTGTCGACTTGTGTATAATTTGATATGCCTTGTCAGATGATTTTTGTTGTATAGTCTTTCATGGAAGCGTGGTAGCTCCTAACTTATATGTAGTTTCTTGGAAGTATTGTTATCCCATGTTATGCATGTTCATTCCATTATCTTTCATTGTTTGGCGTTCATAATCCATATCTACCACTTATATTGTTCTCGTCGGCCCTTAAAGATAATAAGAGGATTAGATGGAATGTACGTTGGTGCTCGGCAGGTATGGCCCGGGTACCAGTCATGATCCTCCTGTTTGAGTCGTGACAAAACTTGGTATCAGAGCATGTGAGTCCTAGGGGTTGTCTATGAGCCGTGTCTAGTAGAGTTTTGACTATGGATGTGTAGCGCGCCACATTTATAATCAGGAGACTACGTGACATCTAGGGTTGTTACCTTCTACCTACATCTAGATCGTGCGTAGAGTTGAGTCTTTAGTGTTGTATCCAATATTAACCTTGTTTTCTTTCAGCGATGCCTTCAACTAGGAAGCAAGCGATTAGTAGACGACTTGATATAGCTGCGGGAGAGGGTACCAGTCAAGCACCTCAAGCCAGAGCAGGAAAAAGTGAGGCTCAAAGTGAGATGCCGTCTCATACCTCATCTAGTCCGTCCTATCTAGAGGATATTAGGAGGAACCCAGCACCACCAGTTCCTCCGTCTGACCCTACAGAGCAGGATATGCGGAGTGCGGTGCAGTTGTTGACTAGCTTGGTTGCTGCTCAGGCTCAGAGGCAGAATACCGGTGTTGTTGATAAACCGAATAGTACGAGAGTTCGTGATTTTATTAATCAAGACCCTCCAGTGTTTACTGGATCAGACCCCAAAGAGGACCCACAGACTTTTATTAACCAGGTTGATTGTACACTATGGGTTATGCATGCTACAGATACAGAGGCAGTAGAGTTGGCTTCTTATCGGTTACGAGATTTAGCGGTTTTGTGGTATGATAGTTGGGAGAGATCTAGGGGTCTGAATGCCCCTCCAGCTGCGTGGAAGGAATTTTCTAAGGCCTTTATTCGTCACTATTTTCCCGTTGAGATACGACGAGCTAGAGCTGATAAGTTCTTGAACCTTAGACAAGGTAATATGAGTGTGCGAGAGTATAGCATGCAGTTTGATTCTTTAGCAAGGTATGCTCCTTATATGGCGGCCGAGATGAGTGATAGGGTGCATATGTTCGTGAACGGGTTGGGACCACATCTGATAAATGAGTGCTCGACAGCCTCCTTGGTGGAGGGCATGGATATTTCCCGTATTCAAGCTTATGCTCAGACCCTAGAGGATCGTAAGTGCCAGCAAAGGGCAGATAGGGAGCAGGATAGGGGACAACATAAGAGGGCGAGGTTTGTGGGGTATTCTCATGACTTCAGAGGTAGTGTTAGGCCCCAGTTTTTGAGGAGTTCGGTGCCGCCTGTAGCTAGTGCTCCTCCACAATTTCAGAGGCCTCGGTATGATCGATTTACCTATTCTGGTCCAGGTTAGAGTTCGCGGGCATCAGGCTCGCAAAATCATAGGGATACTAGTCAGACGAGACTCCAAACACCCCGTTATGATCAGTGTGGCAAGGCCCACATTGGACTGTGCCATCGAGGTTTTGATGCGTGCTATTCTTGCGGACAACCTGGCCATATGAAGCGGGATTGTCCTAATAGAGAAGGTGGTGGTATGGCTCAGCCAACTGGATCAGTGTGTGGTTCTTCCTCATCGGTTCAACCTCCAGCACGGGGTTTTCAGTAGTCGACAGGTCGTGGTAGAGGTAGAGGTGCAGTGCCGAGTTCGAGTGGTGCTCAAAATCGAACCTATGCTCTAGTAGGTCGACGGGATCTCGAGTCGTCTCAGGATGTTGTTACAAGTATATTGTTTGTGTTTTATTACGATGTATATGCGTTGATTGATCCAGGGTCTACATTATCATATGTTACACCTTTTGTGGCTAATAAGTTTGGCGTTGAACCTGAATTGATAAGTAAACCACTTGTGGTATCTACTCCGATAGGAGATTCTGTGATTGCTAGAAGGGTATATAAAGGTTGCACAGTGATGATTTGTAGTTGTCAAACCTCGGCAAATTTATTTGAATTAGAAATGGTTGATTTTGACGTGATAATGGGAATGGAATGGTTGGCCTCATGCTATGCAAATGTTGATTGTCGTACGAAGATGGTTAGGTTTAAATTTCCTAATGAACCCATCATCAAATGGAAAGGGAACATTGATACGCCGAAAGGTAGGTTTATTTCCTATCTTAAGGCAAGGAAGATGATCTCGAAAGGGTACATTTATCATCTCGTTCGCGTAAAGGATGCGGAGACGAAGCCGCCTACTCTACAATCAATCCCCGTGGTCAACAAATTTTCAGATGTTTTCCTAGATGAACTTCCAGGCAATCCTCCTGAAAGGGAGATTGAGTTTAGCATTGATGTATTGCCTGACACTCAACCCATATCTATTCCTCCATATAGGATGGCCCCGGCAGAGTTGCGCGAGTTGAAGGCGCAGTTGAAGGACTTGCTGGATAAGGGCTTCATTAGGCCTAGCACATCACCTTGGGGTGCGCCAGTCCTATTTGTGCGGAAGAAAGACGGGTCGTTACGGATGTGTATCGACTATCGACAGTTGAATAAGTTTACTATAAAGAACAAGTATCCACTTCCAAGGATTGACGACTTGTTTGACCAACTCCAAGGTGCCAAGTATTTCTCCAAGATTGACTTACGTTCAGGGTATCATCAGGTGAGGGTTAAGGAGAAGGATATTCCAAAGACGGCCTTCCGGACAAGATATGGGCACTTTGAGTTCTTGGTGATGTCGTTTGGGCTAACAAATGCCCCAGCAGCTTTTATGGATCTCATGAATACTGTATTCAGGCCCTATCTTGATGTGTTCGTGATCGTATTCATTGATGACATTTTGGTGTATTCTCGTTCGGAGGCGGAACATGCGGGCCACTTGCGGATAGTATTACAGACGCTTCAGGATCATAAGTTATATGCTAAGCTATCCAAATGTGAATTATGGCTGAACTCAGTAGCATTTATTGGCCATGTGATATCTGGCGAGGGTATTAGTGTCGACACTCAAAAGATCGATGCAGTAAAGAATTGGCCGAGACCTACAACGCCATCAGAAGTTCGCAGCTTCCTAGGGCTAGCTGGATATTATAGGCAATTTGTAGAAGGGTTTTCCTCTATATCAGCACCATTGACTAGGTTAACACAGAAAGCTACTAAGTTCCAGTGGTCTGACGCTTGTGAACGAAGTTTTCAGGAGTTAAAGAATCTATTGACATCTGCACCAGTGCTCACTCTCCCAGAAGGAACAGAAGGTTATGTGGTATATTGTGACGCCTCAGGTATAGGTTTGGGGTGCGTATTGATGCAACATGGGAAGGTGATTGCTTATGCATCAAGACAATTGAAGAAGCATGAAAAGAATTACCCGACCAATGATTTGGAATTGGCTGCAGTAATATATGCTTTGAAGATATGGCGGCACTACTTATACGGCGTCCATGTTGACATCTACACAGATCACAAGAGTTTACAATACATCTTCAAGCAGAAGGAGTTGAATTTGAGGCAGCGTAGGTGGCTTGAATTACTGAAAGATTACGATGTCGAGATATTGTACCATCCCGGTAAAGCCAATGTTGTGGCAGACGCTTTCAGTCGTAAGTCAATGGGAAGCTTAGTACACATTGAGGCAAGTAGACATGGGTTGACTAATGAGATTCATCAACTAGCGAATATGAGAATTAGATTGTTAGACTCTGATGAAGGAGGGGTTACTGTCCAGAATACATCAGAATCATATTTGGTAGCCGAGGTAAAAGCACGGCAATATGAAGATCCTACCTTAGTACGATTGAGAGAGAGCATTCAAAACTGTAAAATTACGACTTTTGAGATTGGATCAAATGGGGCACTGAGATACCAGGGTTGTTTATGTGTGCCTGATGTGGCAGGGTTGAGAGAGAAGATTATGATTGAGATTCATCAATCCCGATATTTCATCCATCCCGGCTCAACAAAGATGTATCATGATGTTAAGGAGCAGTATTGGTGGGATAACATGAAGAAGTCTATTGCAGAATTTGTAGCCCAATGTCCTAATTGTCAACAAGTAAAAATTGAACATCAGAAACCCAGTGGATTGCTTCAGAATATAGAGATTCCAACCTGGAAATGGGAGGTGATTAATATGGACTTCATTACTGGATTGCCTCGCTCTTATCATAAGTTTGACTCCATATGGGTGATAGTTGATCGACTTACAAAATGTGCCCATTTTCTGCCAGTTAAGACAACTTACACAGCTGAAGATTATGCAAAGTTGTATATCAAGGAGATTGTTAGGCTTCATGGTGTACCGATATCTATTATATCAGACCGAGGAGCGCAATTTGCGGCTAACTTTTGGAGGTCTTTTCAGAAGGGTTTAGGAACACAAGTGAATCTCAGCACTGCATTCCATCCACAGACTGACGGACAGGCTGAACGTACCATTCAAACACTTGAAGATATGCTACGAGCATGTGTTCTGGATTTTAAGGGGAATTGGGATGACCATCTTCCACTCATAGAATTTGCCTACAATAATAGCTATCATTCCAGTATTAAAATGGCCATGTACAAGGCACTATACGGGAGGAGATGTAGATCACCACTTAGATGGTTCGAAGTCGGTGAAACAGAACTATATGGGCCATATTTGATTCACCAAGCCATTGAGAAGGTGAAACTGATACAAGAGCGGCTAAGGACGACACAAAGCAGGCAAAAGTCTTATTCTGATGTCCAACGTTGTGATTTGGAGTTCGAGGTTGGTGATTGGGTTTTCCTGAGGATCTCGCCGATGAAAGGTGTTATGCGTTTTGGGAAGAAGGGTAAGTTGAGTCCACGGTATATCGCTCCGTATAAAATTCTTCGACGAATTGGACAGGTTGCTTATGAGTTAGAATTACCATCCGAATTGGAATTTGTCCACCCGGTATTCCATGTATCTATGTTGAGGAAATGTATTGGAGACCCTTCTCGAGTCGTCCCTATCAAAGATGTACAAGTTATAGAGGATCTATCATATGAAGAAGTTCCAGTAGCTATATTAGATCGACAAGTTCGCAAGCTAAGAACAAAGGATGTAGCTTCCGTCAAAGTATTGTGGAGGAACAAGAACAAGGAAGAAATTACTTGGGAAGCAGAAGAGAGCAGATGAAGTCTAAATAACCTTACTTTTTCCAGATTCAAGATAACAAGGATGCTGAGGGGACACAGGACGCATTAGAAGGTGAAACATCTCTATGAGGTAAGCAATAGCTTGAGAGTACTCTTCATTAATACACAATGATGATATGCAGATAGTGTACATATCCATAATGCTTGGCGTAGCCTTGCAAGGTAATACATTATGTTTAACTGCTTGCAAGTTTGTCTAGTATCCATTTTATAGGGGAAAACTGGGCCGAAAATTTCCGTTGGAATCCACGATGAGTTAGGCTCCCCCTAAACACTTACATTCGAGGACGAATGCTTCAAAGGGGGGGAGGGTGCATATTCACGTATGTTGGCTCATGCCATAAGTTAATCGACATAAACATGAAAAGAGATTATCTTTGAGATGATAAGAAGTTAATCCTATTGATCTTAAATTATACAAGAGTGTATAAGAGTGATTGACACGTATTAGAAGTTAAACGAATCAAGGATGTTGTAACTCGTATTTTTGGGTAAACCTAGGGGTTCTTGATACTCTCAAGAGGTTGTGTTTTAAGGTATTTGAATCATATAATATCCGTATCATAGTCTTGAAGTCAAACAAGTTATGAAACAAAAGTCGACAAGAGTTGTCGCAACTTAGGTTCATAGTTTTACTTAAACTTTAGGTCAAATGTTATTAAGATTTTCTCCCAATCTACTAGAAATTACAGGGCGATCGACCCACTAAATTAAAGATCTATGAGTCTAGTTTCAAACGCATTAAATCGTTTATCAATACGACATCGGAGTAGAGACATATAGACTTTTTCGCGAGACTGCACAAGCTGCTAGGTGACAAGTAGGTGGGTCACCTACTTGGTTAAATGATAGCCCAAAAAGAAGTAATTTCGGGTCAGCCAAAGAGCCCATTAAAAGGCTTATCTCCTACTATATATCACTCATTATATTTCACAAATAACCAGAGCTAAACCCCTGCAAACCTCCTCCCAAAAATTATCCACAAACCCTAATTGATTTTCCCTCTCTTTCAAGTTCAAATTGGGGGTAAACCCTAGAGTTTGAAGAACCAAGATAAGGGCTGAGTTATCCAACAATTAAGGTGAGTTTACTGCTCTATTTAATCCATTTTTTATTCTGTAAATTCATGGTAATTCGTTTTATACTTGTAAGAACTCACAGGACGGTGATTGAAAGCCGTGAGTTCAAGTTATTCACTTGTAGCGGACTGTTTTGCGGAATGTCTTGTGTTGATGTTGGGCTGCGTGTTTTACTACTGTATTGTGAAGTTTTGGAGGAGGAAGGGTTTGGAGAAACACCATATAGATGTAGGGTTGTGGACTGGTCATTCGTCGTAACATTTCCGGACCGTTTGACACGACTACGGTGGTCTTTTTATGTATGAAGTTATTAGGTTTTGTGTGGACTATTTTTGGAGGCTCAATTTGATTATTATTGGTGTTGTTTTGGATGTTTGGTGATTTTTTTGACTTGTGTGAAGTCATATATATAGGAGAGGTTCTGTCCGTTTCATCGTAAAATAGGTTGTGGTCGATACACAATAGTTATGATGCTTAAATGATAATGATATTGTCGTTTCTCTTATTGTGGACTATGGAGTCGTGACAATTTCATAGCTTGAGATTGGGGCAGTATATACAAGGTATGTGAGGTTATCCCTTTCCTTCTTTTGCACGACTCCGATTGTACATAATGCAATGAACGAGTTTCCAAAGATACTCTACTCTTAGAAGGTAGCAGTACTTACATTGTTTCCCTTATGATGGAACAATTGATGTTGAGGTTGCTTCTCTTATTCTTATGGTATCAATGTTGTTGGTACTTCCTGATTCTTATAAGATTCACGATGAAGAGTTAGCCCTAATGATGAGTATGGAGAATATCGACCTTACGTCACTCAGAAATGTTCAGAACATGATTCCAATGAGTCCTGCATGCATTATATATATGTATCTATTTTACTCTACCGAGCCGCGCTATAGTCGGCCGGGTATGGCACCTATTGTGCAACCACTGATCAGTTGGGTTTACCTAGTCCTCTTTGAGGCCGGGTATGATATGATAATGATGATGCCCACAGAGGCGAATGTTCTATGATGATGATGATGCCCACAGAGGCGGATGTTTTAAAAGATTATGTATATATATGTATCATGCATTTCATGTTACTGTCTCTTAGAAGCACTCAGATGTTACAGGTTGTATCTTCTCTACCTCTCTTTACATTATTGTTCATATTTATATTGACCAGCCTTACATACTCAGTACATTATTCATACTGACGTCCTTTTTATTTGTGGACGCTGCATGTCGTTCTGCAGGTCCTGATAGACAGGTAGACGCAGTTCCCCCACCACAGTAGGCTTTCCAGTTCAGCGGTTATAGGCGAGATCCCTTCTCCGGACTTGCCGTGGTCTTGGTATGCATTTTTGTTATAGATATTATGGGTATGTCGGGGCCCTGTTCCGACTATGTTGCATTACTTATGCTCCTTTAGAGGCTCATAGACAGGTGTCGGCTTATGTATAGTTTGGTATGCCTTGTCAGATGATTTTTGTTGTATAGTCTTTCATGGAAGCGTGATAGCTCCTAAATTATATGTAGTTTCTTGAAAGTCTTGTTATCTCATGTTATGTATGTTTATTCCATTATCTTTCATTGTTTGGCGTTCATAATCCATATCTACCACTTATATTGATCTCGTCGGCCCTTAAAGATAATAAGAGGATTAGATAGAATGTACGTTGGTGCTCGGCAGTATGGCCCGGATACCAGTCATGATCCTCCAGTTTGGGTCGTGACATCGAGGGTGCGACTAAATTCAAATGATGTAATGGGGTGTGTTGGCAGGTTTGGTTGAGGTCCCCAGGGCCTCGGGTGTATTTCGGATTTTCAAACGGGCACTTTTGGTCTTTGAAAAATTGCTGGTTTTCTGGTGTCTAGCAGCATTGAATTCTTCACTCCGATCACGTGGATTAGTCCGCGATCGCGTAGGGTAGGTTGAGGCCAGGCGGGAATTGTGCATCGCGATTGCAGAGATGGGGGTGCGATCGCGTAAGTTGAGCGGCCTTGGTAAGTGCAGTCGCGTGGACCTTGGCGCGATCGCGTAGAGTAATTGGGCGCGTGAGGGAGTAGCTGATGGTGCATCGCGATCGCGTGGTCATGGTTGCGATCGCGTGAGTTTAGGCCAGGGTGAATCACGATCGCGTGACTAATGTTGCGATCACGTAGTATTAAATTTTGGGGCAGTTGTTTTGTTCTTTGCGATCGTATGCCTATTGCTGCGATCGCAGTGTGTAAAGACCTGGGCAGTATATAAAAAGCCCATCCGCGACCCTTGCCCACTTTTCCACCATATTTTAACGGGATTAGAGCTTTTGGAGAGATTTTGAAGAGGGAAACGATTGTTCTTTATTGAGGTAAGGTTTTTGGACTCCATAACTCGATTATATGTGATTAAGGACCTAATTAGTAGTGTTTAATTGAGAAAAAATCAGTTGAAAAAGGGAGAACTAGGGCTTGAGTTTAAGAGGCCTTCTAGGGGTATTTGAAGGGTCATTTGAACTCCGATTTCAGCGTTCTTTATATGTACAGACTCGTGAGATGATGAGGGTCGCTTTGGTATAAATTTTGTCGAGTTTATAGACGTGGGCCTGGGGGTCGGGTTTTGGCAAATTTGGGGAATTGTGCTTAAAGTTTATGTTTTTCGATTGAGTTTCATCTCCCTAGCGTATTTTGATGTGAAAAATCTGAACTTGATAGATTTGGAGCACTCAGAAGTTGATTCGATGGGCAAGCATGTTGCGGAGTAGCTTTTCGGGCTAGTTTGAGGTAAGTATGTCTTTAAATCCTGTCCTGAGGGTATGAAACCCCGAACATTACATCCTTTCACTATTTTGGAGTGACGCACACACTGGATGACGAGTGTGGGGCGTGTACGAGTTGAGAAATTGCGAATTTGTTCCTTCTGAGGCAACTATTGAGTTGCGAAACTTCTTTTAAATCATATGTTAAATAGTATTACTATGTTTTTGATATATTTGGGATGTAAGCCAAGTTTGGGTCCTTGTGCCAATCTGTTTAAACCCCATGGGGGCTATTTTCTGATATTCCTCACGTAGTAATTATGATTTTACACTCAGTCTTTCTGGTTAAGTTGTTTGACACTCACATTTGTTGATATAATAATATCCTGAAATTTGTTGTTGTTTTGGGTCGAGAAACCCTTTTATTTATGGCCCGAGTGGCATGTTGAGAGTGTCTGACTGAGTGAGGCCGAGGGCCAATGTTGTGAGGATATTTATGATATGAGAGAGGCCGACTGCCTGAGTGATTGATGCCATGATTTGGCTGTTTATAGCGTTTGGGCTGTAGGAGCCCCTCCGGAGTCTGTACACACTCCCAGTGAGCGCAGGTACCTACTGAGTGCGAGTGCCGAGCGACGACCAATTGGGAGGTATGAGTGACTGTGAGGTGCTGAGTGACTATTACTGAGTGATGGTGAGGTGCTGAGGGACTGATTATGAGTGATGATTTGGCCTGAGGGGCAGTTTATAATGATATTTTGCTGAGCTTTTGATTATGATTCACTTCATTTTTCATACTGAGATTTTTGGGAGTTTACTGAGAAACATTTGAGAAATACTTGTTCAAAGGATTTTTACGGAAACTGGTTTTCAAACATATGTACTAGATGTTTACTTTATTAAGACTAAGTATTTTTACCATTTGTGAATTGATGTCTGGTACTGTGTGATTCTTATCTTCAGACATGATTTATTTTCATTACTACTGAGTTGGCGTACTCATCATTACTCCCTGCACTTACATAACATAACGAACTTGTTCGGGGCTACGAAACCAAAATACGTGCCCGATATCATAAATTTCACATATTATTTCATTTCTTTATTTCTTGAATTAACCAGCAGAACAATTTTCTTAAAAAAAAAGTATTTTCTAAGACTAGGGACCTCAAAATTCAATTCCAAGCATACGCCCAAGTCCCATATTTTACTGCGGACCTCCCGGGATCATCGGAACATAGATCCGGGTCTGTTTACTCAAAATATTGACCAAATTCAACTAAAACAAAATTTTAACTCTAGAAATTTCTATTTCTCGTATTTTCACATAAAAGCTTTTCGGATTCACGCCTGGACTGCGCACGCAAATTGATAAAATTAAAATTAGTCTTTTGAAGGCCTAGGAGCCTGGAATGGAGTCTTAATTAATAAGATGACCCTTTGGGTCATCACAATCTCCCCCTCTTAAACAAACGTTCGTCCTCGAATGGACACAGAAATTTACTTGGTTTGGTAAATACTTTTGGAGCTAACTACTTCGCCTATTCGTTTCGGACTCCCAAGTAGTTGTCTCAATTTCTGATCTCTCTACTGTACCTGAACTGAAGGAAAATTCCTTTATTTTTGGAAAACAATAATGAAGAGGGAATGCTATTCATCCGTTGGAAAAATATTGAATAATCGCTTAGAAATCGTCGATTGAGGCTCATTATATCCATCATTTGAAATTGTGAAAGAAGGTCATAAAGAGTCCATTCTGAGGAGAAATGTGAATTTTGCTTTGAGAAATTCATTAATCAAACATTCGCCAACCGGTTCCACGAGTAGTTGTGATACCAAGAAAATGAGGACTTAGAGTCAGCCGGTGTAATTAAAAATATGGTTGACCTTGATTCTAGTCTGGGGAAAATAGAGAATACCAAAATTCGGGGAAGATTTGAATCTTGAAGGTTTGACAGCCAATGTTCATGCATCAAAGATTTGGAAGCACTATCTCTATGGTGTGCCGGGTAAGGTTTTCACAGACCCTTGCAGTCTTCAGTACTTGTTCTAGCAAAAAGGATCCTAATCAGAGACAAATGAGGTGGTTGAAGTTAATGGAAAATTACAATGTCATACAAACTTGTCACTATCTAAGCATTTCTCAACATCGGTTCTGTGTGGAGATATGGAAATCGAACTATACGAGTCAAAAGAGATTACGAGGAGGAGGAACAAAAGTCACACCATTTACAATTTGAAAGGAATAATAATAAGGCAAATAACATTCCTCACATGAAACCGAGAAGTGCATAGTGAAGAAGTTAGAGTTCGGCTTGATCATCAACCTATCATTCTCACCGTTCGTGGTCATAAGCTTGATTCCAAATTAGGTGGCCAATTTTCTATTTCACAAGCGACAAGACAATTGGTAAAATTAATTTATGTCGTGCCATGTCGTTAAATGTGGTGCTTGGTGGTAGCGACCCATTATTTCTCAAATTATTAGTCGTTCTAACCATTAGAATTGTTTAGCGTAAGGATTATTTATAATTATTCCCTTATAATTCTATTATTATTGTTATCCTTATTATTATTATTATAATAAAATATTTCATTATAAATATTATTTTATTCTTATTTTATCTTAATGTAAAGAAAACAATTTTTTTAAATGGAGTTCGCATTTGCGAACTGTGCAGGTTTCTGGGGAGGTTCGCATTTGCGAGCTGGGTATCGCAAATGCGATACCTGAAGGATAAAAGAGGGTCTGACGATTCCATTTTTCATAAAACTGAAAATTTCCTTAGAGACCAAAGAGAAACGGGCGATTTGAGTTCTCCCAACCCTCAAACTCTCAAATCTTCACTCCTAAGTGTAACAATCAGGTAAAATTGCTAAATCCTTGAATTGTCTTCTTCCTCTTCTTCTTCTCTTTCAATTATTTTCTCGAAAACCCAGGGCTTGGAATAATTTCAAGTTTTCTGGGCACAATGTGTTAAAAATCACAGATTTCTTGTTGTTATTTGCTGGGTGAGGGTGGTTGAGAGTGTTAATCCAACAATGGGTTGGAAATTCGAGAAAACTCTGAGTGCCATTGATGTTTAGAAACATGGGTAATATTTTGGGTCAAGATTTTGGAATTTCTTGTGATTTTTGTGGTTGTATGTGACGTTTATTGCACGATTTAGTGTGTACAGACTATTTGAGGTGTTTTGGGGGTGTTTAGAAGTGATTTCGTGGAAGAAATTTCAAAAGTTAGGGACTGTTCTAGGGCTGGGGACAACGGGTTCGCATTCGCGAAGGGGGAGTTCGCATTTGCGAACTCTGATTGTCCAGGGCCACTTCGCATTTGGGAGGAAGTAGTCGCAAATGCGACTTCTGAGGGGAAACTGAGGGCTTCACATTTGCGAAGAAAATGTCGCAATTGCGACATTAGAGGGCAATTGTTGACTTCGCATTTGCGAAGAAATATGTCGCAAAAGCGACATCAGAGAGCTAATATTTGCACATTTTGAAAATTTTGAAAACTTTTCTAAGTATGGTTTCAACTGTCCAATCACTCTTTTGATATCCAAGATTCATTTTGCAACATATTTCATGACTATACTCCGTTTTCATTTCAATGATTTGTTTTGCAGGTCCACATATTGAGAATGAGTTCTGACTCCACTGAATCCTTGCCCGAAAGTCCCATGGAACTTGAGGACAACTACGCCCAACACAGATTCTTATCACGAGGGCGTCAGGAACGATATTACAATGAGATGAAGTTGTCCCTGGAGAGTGGAAAAGATATGGACAAAGTTGAGCAATGTCTGCCTGAGTTCTACCAGAAACTTATTGGTATGGAGTGGATTTGTTTCTCCCTTGCGCCTTGCAGGGAAAATGAGTAGTGGGTGAGGGAGTTCTATGCGAATCTCCCTGCCATAAACATGAACAAGCCGAAGATGAGGATTCGAGGTAAGATTGTACATTTCAGGGAAGAAGCTGTGAACAACATCTACCACCTCCCTGACCACGACATGGATTCGTTCCGTGAGAAAGATAAGCTTCCAGGGGATTGGTTGGCTTCCAAGCTATTCCCGGGTGTGGATGTTCCTTGGGCATTGGATAAGAAATCAATCACTTCCCAAGAGTTCACCGCTGAAGCCAAGATATGGCTAGCTACTGTGTGCAGCCGTGTCTCTCCAGCGTCCAACATCTGGAATGTGCCCATACTTAAAGCACTGATGGTAGCTTGTATCCTTGACGGCATTCCACTCAACGTTGGCGACATCTTCGTCAGTGAGTTAAAGGAGTACCTTCACCTAGGTGGTACGTCACTTATATTCCCATCTCTTATTACTAAATTGTGCCGGGTGACTGGGGTGGAGGAGGATCCAGGGGACAACTAGGTAGAGCTGGGTAAGCCTATCCACCCCTTGAAGAAGAGAGGAGAGGGTGGAGGTGTAAAAAGCAAGAAGAGAAAAGTGGGATTGCCTCCTCAGGTTGTGCAGGTTAGTCAGCCTTTTCCCTCCACCGGTGGCCCATTTGCTGTGCTTTTTGAGGAGATGAGGCAGGTTCGTGAGCTGGTATCTCGACTTCCACGGAGACCGGGGGAAACATCTGAGGGGCCCTCTGCATATATTTCACAGAAAGACTTCAAGAAATACCTTGAGTATCAGAAGAAAAAGGGGGCTCATATGAAGCAGCTAGAGAAGGCGTACGCAGATTTGGCCACGGCGCATGGTGGCCTGAGTACTTCTCATGCCAAGCTGGCAGGTGCACACGCCCGTATGAAGAAGAGGGAGAAGAAGAGAGACGAGTTCTTCATTCGCATGTGTAAGGGTCTGAATGGGTTTTTAAGGTGTTGAAGCCTCAGGAGCCATTGCCCTCGACTGAGCCGGTGGAAGAGGATGATGTTCGACCTCCCTGGTCCGAGGAGGAGAGAGAGGAGAGGGTGACAGATTCTGACAGCGAGGGGAGTACATGATGCAGTATTCACGGGGGCACCGTTCATCATTTTTATTATACTTTTTAGATCTCAGGTTGAGGTGGCCTCTTTGAATAACTGTGATTTGAGATGTAACTATTTCTTTACTTTCTTGTAGATTGGTGTTGGGATTTGGTTCTTGTGTTCCTGTGACGACTTAGTTTGTGTTTTATATTTTAGGTGAATTGGTATTCTGTTTATCATGTTATTTATTACATTTCTGTTATGTGACACTGCCTGGTTCTCGTGTGGATGGTTATGTTGAAATTATGTAGGATATGTTTTATTTTGAGCGGTGATATCCTTGATCACCAGTTGATATTTTCTCTTTATTCTATCCCTCCTTGATGATAAATAGCTTCGTGGCTTTCTTTCAGAGAATTGGTCTTGTAGTGTGGGCAGAATTTGGTTAATTTAGAAGGAATGGAAGGTTTACATTGAGGTTGTGCCCATAGGATGACTTTGTGGCTTGTTTTGAAAGGAAAGAAATGGTTGAAACAGGGACTATTATCACACAATATCCCGTATGAATTCTTGCTCTTATATTCACAAAATAGTTTGTCGGGTTATATGTGGTTCCCTTTTGAGACTCATTGATTCCAATTAGGCCTTGAACTTTGTTTTCCACTTAAGTTTTCATGTGCCATGAGTGGGGTTATTTATTGGAAGTTTTCTTGCATCATCTGTGGCTTAGGACTAGTGTTGCGGAAGAACCTGATATGTCGGTCAGTGGAAGAAAACACGCATTCCCTCCATTTGAAAGTGAGTAGAAGGATTCATTCAACGTTAGAGGTAACAAGATCCGCCCGATAGAGTAGAAGAGAATAGAAATGGAGTTTGTTCCTAACTTCATAGCATCTGAGAGATAAGTACACACGCCTCCGTACCGATCCTTCAAACTCTATTAAGCTTGTTCGATAATTGTGAGACCTAAGCAACCTAGAGCTCTTATACCAACTTGTCACGATCCAAATTCCCAACCTTAGGGATCGTGATGGCGACTAACACCACACTCGCTAGGCAAACCAATGTTAAAAATTATACAATCATTTTCTTTACAACTTTATTTCCACACGCATGAACAAATCCAATTAAACACAAAATATAATATATCTCCATAAATGCAATCAGGATTTAATATTCAAGGTAACAGACGAGCCATCAACAAATGCTAATTTCATAACTACCCAGGGCCTGGTGTCATAATTCACGAACTACTAAGAATGCTACAAATAATGGGCTGAAAGAATTATATATCTGTTTTGAAAGAAGTAAAATAGTGTTCGAAAATAAGTGAAGACTCCAGGAATCTGCGGACACTAGCAGATCTACCTCGTGTCTCCGAGCAATGACATCAGCTACTAAAATCTCCTAACTCTGGCCAGTACCTGGAACTGCACAAAAGAGTGCAAAGTGTAGTATCAGTACAACCGACCCCATGTACTGAGTAAGTGCCGAGCCTAACCTCGACGAAATAGTAAGAAGGCTAAGGCGGGGCAATGTAACTTAACCTGTAACAATATATATAAAACAAAACAAGAAAAGACAATTCTAAATAAAACAAGAAAAATAAACCTGTAATAGTAAATAAAGTAATTCAGTTGCCTCGTTTCCAGGTCTAAGTTTTAACAAAAATCTCACATAAATTTTCAAACGTTCCAAAGTTTTTAATTTCAAAATAAAAGTAAGTGTATAATAGTAAAGTAAAACAAAATCTTTTCAAATCCTTATTTTTTTTTAAAATCACTAAAACATAAGTGTCCTCCCTTATCGCTCCTTATTGCGGCGTGCAACCCGCTGACACTTGTCCACCTTTATTGCTCCTCCCTATATATATCATCCTTATTGCTCCTATTGCGGAGTCTAACCCGATCCCACCTGTCCACCGTTATCACTCCTTGTTGTGGCGTGCAACCCGCTCCCACCAGACATATCATATCCTTATATTAATTTATGAAAACTGTCACAATTCAGGACAAGCCTTTCACAATACTTTTATTTCCACAATATCAAACAGAAAACCGTATAGCTCGTAAGATTTAACCAATATCATTTCGCAATAAACCCAACCAGAAAATATGTAAACACCGTAACGCTTTCAACCCAACTCAGTCTTTATGTATCATGATAAAATCAAAAGAACAACCAACACTTTAATACACTTGCCACAACAATTGACACAATCAATTGAAACCAAACAACCACGTAAACCTCAACAATCATAAAACAATTAAACTGCATTCCTCATCACTTCCTCAATATTATCAACAATGGAATCAACAGGAACACACACACACACACACACACACACACACACATATATATATATATATATATATATATATAATTCATAAAAATAATGCCAAACCGCTCAATTGTTTTGTACCACAAGGAATCCAGCTAAAACAACTAATACTCCTTACAAAATAATCACAACAATATCTAACAATTAAATAACAATACCAAGTAGTCATAGAAACAATAATGGACATAGAACAATTAAGACAAGAATCAATTAAGTTGGGAACAGGAAAGGGATCATGCTTAACAGGTAAATTGGGTGGTGCATAGATACTCGTCACGTCACCTATACACCATGCCCATGCATTTCACATAGCAAACAAGTGGGGATTCATATTTCCTCAAGTCAAAGTTAGACCAAACACTTACCTCGATCTCCCAAGCAATTCACTGTTCTAGCACTGTCTTTCCTTTAGAATTTTCTTCTAACCCGCTCGAATCTAATCACAATTTGTTCAATGTTATCAATCATAGCCTAAAGGAATCAACTTAATTGAAAAACAATGGTTTTCCTAAGTTTTCCTATTCAAATTCGAAAATCGACCCCGGACCCGCTTGGTCTAAACTTGAGGTTCGGACCAAAACCCGTTTACCCAATCTCTCCCGATCCCGGATATGCAATTGATATTGGAATCCGACCTTAATTCGAGATCCAATTCCCCAAATTTTGAAATTCCTAAGTTCTACCCAAAAATCCCAATTTTTACCATGAAAACTCTAGATTTTTGGTTGAAATCTTGTTAAAAGTTATTAGGGAATGAAAGGAATTAGTTGAAGATCACTTACCGATGATTTGGCAAAGTTTGGGTCTTTGAAAGATCGCCTATGGAGGTTTAGGGTTTGAGAGTATTGAAGAATGGGTAAAAATCCCGTCAAAAATCTCATTTAATAGGCTGCGGAGTTCGCATTTGCGACCCGGAGTTCGCATTTGCGACATCCGACACCACCAGTATTTTTTCGATACTAAAATGGGGATAACTTTTTCATACGATGTCCAAATTCGATGATTTTTTTCCTATGGCTCCCTAATTATGATACGGATCTAATGGTTCAATAAAAACTAAATTTGGAGTTCATTTGCTTAGTGTGATGTTATTCTATTCCTGAAGAAACGACGATGAAGCAAACAAAACGAATGCAACATAGCCTAATCGTCATGACCCCAAATCCTAACAGGCCGTGATGGCGCCTATCATGGAACTAGGCTAGCCAACCATCACATTGCTACGCTTTTGTTCAATTAAAATAGTTCACAATTAAATAATAAGCAAGCAACCACATCATAATTAATATAAATAAGTCTCAACGTCCCAATAATAGTCTAACCAACCTCCCAGGAACTGGAGTCAATAGTCACGAGCATCTAAGAATAAATAAATCTAACTCTGCTAAAACTATAACATATGTCTCTGAATCAAATGCTAAACTAAATAAGGAAGGGAAATGGAGAAGCTGTGGACGCTGGACAGCTACCTCGAAATCCCGTGAAATGCTGCTATCAACTGCGTCAGCTACNTAGTAATGAAAATAAATCACAGTCTGAGTAATATAAACACACAGAACATGTACACAATTCCACAAACCAGTAAAACACCAAGTCACCACGTGACATTCATCAAATAATGAGTTCGAAATCAGTTTTCAGAAAAACCTTCGAAACAAGTGCAATATCAGTATATCTCAGTAAAATTCTCAGTAAAACCAGTGTGAAAACAAAGTAAATCATATTTTGAAAACTCAGTAAAAATCTTCATAAAATTTCCCCTCGGGCCATAATTATTTCTCGTAACAATTTCTTCCAGTATCAGCCCATCAGGCAACCTCACAATCACTCTACCCATCAGGCAACCTCACAATCACTC
>MDKH01033452.1:0-37082 GCA_005239495.1 Nicotiana undulata | reverse complement strand
CAATGTAAATCATGGCACGACATTAACCTTCGTGCTTATAATCAATGTAAATCATGACACGACATCACCCTTCGTGCTTTACACTCTTCCTCACTATGCAACGTATGGTGTGATCAATGTATATCATGGCACGACATCACCCTTCTTGCTTTACACGCTTCCTCACCAAAACAATGACAAATATCAATGGTAAGGAATGCAGCATAGTGGAAATATAGTTCAAAATCACCCCGCAAGGGGAAAACATCAATCAATATCACAAAATTGCCTGACAAGGGTCTCAACTATAACCAATCTCTTCAATATATATATATATATATATATATATCTTCAACAAATGGGTTTTCAAGCGAACCAATACATCATGATTTCATCGACCAAGTCTTCCAAAAACAAACGACTCCCAAGTAGAGACAAATTCATATTATGACGAACATGGAAGTAATAATAAGATTTTCATCAAAAATAGACTCACGGGCATGCTTGACACACAATGCATAGGTACTCGTCACTTCACCTATGCATTAGACAGATAAACACTTAGCACATAGCATAAATTACCTATTCCCTCACCAAAGTTAGGCAAGACACTTACCTTGGGTCCAAAATATAGAAATCAACCCTCAAACACCGCCTTTCCTTTAGAATTCAACTCCGGAATGGTATTATCTAGACATAATTAACTCAAGTATACCAATAATTACTCAATAAATCAATTCCATAGCCTAATTACCCATTTCCAAGCATTCTTCCAAAAATACCAAAATTCGACCCCGGGCCAGCTTGGTCCAAACACGAGGCTCGGACCAAAACCCGATCATTCATACCTCCACGAGTTATAATATATAATTTATTTTGAAATTCAACCTCAAATTGAGGTTGAATTACCCAAATTTCCCAAAACCTAACTCTACCCAAAACCCCTAATTTCTACTTTAATTTTAGGATTTTAGGCCTAGATTCTAGTGTTTAGGGAAGAAAAGTGGAAGAATTTGGTGTTAGGAACACTTACCCAAAAGGTTATGGAGGTAGAATAGCTTGGGGGGGGGGTCGTCAATGGGGTCTTGGAGAAGAAGGAATTGATAAAGAAGTGGAAATCCCGAAAAAACATTTTGTTTTAACTTAAGGAATTAACTGGGCGATTTTGTTCTATGTGATCACGGAAGAAGGGTTGCGATCGCAGAGCTATAGGAATCCCTACTATGCGACCGCAGACGGAAGGCTGCGATCGCGGAAGGTCAACTCCATAGACCTCTGCGATCGCGGAGGAAAAAGGGGCGATCGCAGAGAAAAACCACCTCGCCCCTACCCAGTTCCCCAGGTACACTACGCGATCGCGAAGAAAGGAATGCGATCGCAAAACATCTGGGCTCCCTACACTCCGATCGCGGACCCATCCATGTGATCGTAGAGGACAACAGACCCCTCCCCCACTCTCAACTCTGTGCGATCGGAGCTCCACCTATGCGATCGCATAGACTAAGCTACCAGACACCAGAAAATCAACCAAAACACCAGATTTTTCCCACTTTTACACCCCGTTAGCTATCTGAAACTCACCCGAGCCCTCGGGTCTCAAAACCAAAAACACACGCAACTCCCAAATCATCTTACGGACTTATTCAAGTTTTTAAATCACCAAAATATCATCAAAATCAAGGAATTAAACCACAAAACTCATAAAATTTCCTTAAAACTTCATAAAGCTTATCCGATTTTGATCCGAATCACGTCATTTCAAGTCCGTTTTACACCAAATTTCACATATAAGTCACATAACATATATTAAACCTATTTCGGGCTCCGGAACCATAATACGGGCCCGGTAACACAGTTTTCACATCAATTATCATTTTCAAAAACCTTTATTATTTTCAGAAAACAATTTTCTTTAAAAATTCATTTCTCGGGCTTGGGACCTCGGAATTATATTCCGGGCATATGCCCAAGTTCCATATTTTCCTACGGACCCTCCTAGACCATCAAATCACGGGTCTGGGTCCGTTTACCAAAAATGTTGACCAAAAGTCAACTTTATTCCATTAAGTATTATAACATTCCATTTTCATCAAGTTTTCACATAAAAGCTTTCCGGCAACACTCTCGGGCTGCGCACGCATATCAAGGTGAGATTAACTGAGGCTTTCGGGGCCTCGAAACACAAATTTAGTCAAATACACACAGGATGACCTTCTGGGTCATCACAATCTGCACCTCTAAAACAAACGTTCATCCTCGAACGGACATAGAAAAGTACCTGAGTCTGAGAAAAGATGGGGATAACGACTCCTCATATCGGACTCGGACTCTCAAGTAGCTGCCTCGGCAGGCTGATATCTCCACTGAACACGAACCGACGGATAACTCTTCGATCTCAACTGACAAACCTGCCTAGCTAATATGGCTACCGGCTCCTCCTTATAAGTCAGATCCTTGTCCAACTGGTCACCGCTGAAGTCAAGAACATGAGATGGATCTGCAATATACCTCCGAAGCATAGATACATGAAACACTGGATGTACGGCTGATAAATGCGGTGGCAAGGCAAGTATGTAGGCCACCTCTCCTACCTTGTCCAAAATCTCAAATGGACCAATGCACCTAGGGCTCAACTTGCCCTTCTTCCCGAACCTCATCACGCCTTTCATAGGCGACACTCTAAGAACACCTGATCTCCTATCATGAAACCCAAATCTCAAACTCTGCGATCTGCATAACTCTTTTGCCTAGACTGAGCTGTACGAAGTCTATCCTGAATGATCCTCACCTTGCCCAAGGCATCCTGGACTAACTCAGAACCCAACAATCTAGCCTCTCCGGGCTCAAACCATCCGACTGGGGACCGACATCGCCTACCATACAACGCCTCATTAGGAGCCATCTGGATGCTCGACTGATAACTGTTGTTGTAGGCAAACTATGCTAAGGGCAAGAACTAATCCCATGAACCACCAAAGTCGATGACACACACTCATAACATATCCTCCAAAATCTGAATAGTAAGCTCGGACTGTCCGTCTGTCTAAGGATGAAATGTTGTGCTCAACTCAATCTGTTTGCCCAACTCTTGCTGAAATACTCTCTAGAAATGGGAGGTAAACTGAGTACCTCGGTCTGCTATAATGGATAGGGGCACACCATGCAATCTGATAATCTCTCTCATATAGATCCTTGCCAATTTCTCCGCTGAATACGAAATCGACACAAGAATGAAGTGTGCTGACTTGGTCAGCCTATCCACAAAAACCCATATTGCATCAACCATCCTCTGAGTCCACGGGAGCCCAATGATAAAATCCATCGTGATATGCTCCCACTTCCACTCGGGAAGCTGAATCTGCTGCATCAAATCACCGGGTCTCTGGTGCTCGTACTTAACCTGCTGACAGTTCAAGCACCGAGCTACATAAGCTACAATATCCTTCTTCATTCTACGCCACCAATAATGCTGCCGCAAGTCCTGGTACATCTTTGCGGAGCCCGGATGAATGAAATACCGGGAACTATGGGCCTCCTGAAGTATCAACTCACGAATACCCTCAACATCAGATACACAAATACGACCCTTCATCCGCAGAACTCCCTCATCATCAACCGTAACCTGCTTGGAACCTCCGTGGCGGACTGTATCTCTAAGAACACATAAATGACGATCATCATACTGCTTGGCCCGAATACGGCCATACAATGAAGAACGGGCCACAATATGGGCCAAAACACTGCCAGCCTCAGAAACCTCCAATCTCACAAATCGGTTTGGCTAAATCCTGAACATCCAACGCAAGAGGTCGCTCTTCGACTGACAAATAAGCTAAACTGCCAATACTAACTGATTTCCGGCTCAAAGCATCGGCCACCATATTGGCCTTCCCCGGATGATAAAGAATGGTAATATCATAATCCTTCAGTAACTCTAACCACCTTCTCTGCCTCATATTCAACTCCTTTTGCTTAAACAAGTATTGCAAACTTTTGTGATCAGTGAATACCTCACAGGGTACCCCATACAAATAGTGCCTCCAAATCTTCAAGGCATGAACAATAGCTGCAAGCTCCAAGTCGTGAACTGGATAATTCTTCTCGTGTAACTTTAACTGACGAGATGCATAGGCTATGACCTTGCCATCCTACATCAATATCGCACCGAGCCCAACCCGTGAAGCATCACAATACACGGTATACGGACCTGAACCTGTGGGCAATACCAACACTGGTGCTGTGGTCAATGCTGTCTTGAGCTTCTGAAAGCTCGCCTCACACTCTTCGGACCATCTGAACTGAACACCTTTCTGCGTCAACTTGGTCATCGGGGCTGCTATAGATGAAAAACCCTCCACGAACCAGCGATAATAGCCTGCTAGGCCTAAGAAGCTCCGAATCTCGGTGGCTGAAGTGGGCCTAGGCCAATCTCTAACTGCTGAAACCTTCTTCGGATCCACCTAAATGCCCTCTACCGACACAACTTGCCCCAAGAATGCCACAGAACTCAACCAAAACTTGCACTTAGAAAACATGGCGTACAACTGTCGATCTCTCAGAGTCTAGAGAACAACCCGAAGATGCTGCTCATGCTCCTCTCGACTGCGGGAATAAATCAAGATATCATCTATAAACACGATCACGAATGAGTCCAAATAAGGCCTGAATACCCGATTCATCAACTTCATAAATGCAGCGGGGGTATTAGTCAACCCAAACGACATAACCAAAAACTCATAGTGCCCATAACGAGTGCGAAAAGTCGTCTTAGGCACATCAGACGCCCTGATCCTCAGCTGATGGTAACCAGATCTCAAGTTTATCTTGGAAAACACCATATCACCCTGAAGCTGGTCAAATAGATGATCAATCCGCGGCAAAGGATACTTGTTCTTAATGGTAACCTTATTCAACTACCGGTAGTCAATACACATCCTAATAGATCCATCTTTCTTCTTCACGAACAACACGGGAGCACCCCAAAGAGAAACACTAGGCCTGATGAAGCCTTTATCCAACAAATCATGTAATTGTTCCTTTAATTCCTTCAACTCTGGCGGGGCCATACGATATGGCGGAATAGAAATAGGCTGAGTGCCCTCAGCTATCTCAATGCAGAAGTCAATATCCCTGTCGGGTGGCATACCTGATAGGTCAGCAGGGAATACCTCTGGAAACTCACGAACTACGGGCACAGACTCCAGGGAAGGAACCTCGGCACTAGAATCACGAACATAGGCCTGATAGGCTAAACAACCCTTCTCGACCATGCGCCGAGCCTTCATATAAGAAATAACTCTACTAGAAGAATGAGTATGAGCCCCTCTCCACTCTAAACGAGGTACTCCTGGAAAGGCTAAGGTCACTGTCTTGGCGTGACAGTCCAAAATAGCATGATAGGGAGATAACCAGTCCATACCCAATATCACATCAAAGTCTACCATATCAAGAAGCAATAAATCTACCCGAGTCTCCAAACTCCCAATAACAACTAAGCAAGAATGGTAGACTCGATCTACCACAATAGAATCACCCACCGGGGTAGACACATACACAGAAGTACTCAAAGAATTACGAGGCATGCTCAAATAAGGGGCAAAATATGAGGACACATAGGAGAAAGTAGAACCTGGATCGAATAACACCGAAGCATCTCGGCTGTAAACTGAGACCGTACCTGTGATAACTGCATCGGAGGCCTAAGCCTCGTGTCTGGCAGTAATAACATAACAACGGGGTGGAGCCCCTCCAATCTGGACATCCCTGGGCCTACCTGCTGCAACCTGACCTCTACCTCTCGTGGGCTGAGCTCCACCTCTATGAACATGTCCTCCTCATCTGGTACCACGACCACCCCTAGCTGGCTGAGGGGGCGAGGGTGCACCTGATACTGGAACCATGGCACGAGAGCCTTGATACGGGGGACCACTAGAAGCTCGCGGACAATACCTGGAAATGTGCCCCGGAACACCACAGGAATAACACGGCCTCTGCTGATATGACTGGGGACTCTGGATTTGTCCCTGACGACCCTGATAACTCTGAAGTGGATGCGCACTGATGGTTGCTGGTGGTGCACTAACTGGAGATGACGGTGCACGATGAGAAACCTGAAGTGCTTACTGGAAAGGTCGGGGAGGATGACCTCTGCCGACACAATCCCTGCCTCTAGTTGAGGCTCCACTGAATCTACCAAAATGACGGGGCCTTTTGTCAGCCCCCTTGACCTCCACCCTGGGATAGAATCATCTCAATCCTCCTGGCCACATCGGCCGCAGCCTGAAAGGAAATGTATGTACCTGACTCTCTAGCCATCTGGAGTCTGATAGGCTGGGCCAATCCCTCAATAAATCTCCGAACCCTCTCCCGATCAGTGGGGAGTATCATCAATGCGTGCCTGGCTAAGGTGATGAATCTGGTCTCATACTGGGTAACTGTCATAGAACCCTGCTGGAGGCGCTCGAACTGCCTCCGGAGATCCTCTCTGTGAGTAATGGGAAGGAACTTCCCCAAGAATACCTCTGTGAACTGAGCCCAAGTCAAAGGTACTGACCCATCTGGTATGGCTAAGCAATAGTCTCTACACCAAGTCTTGGCTGTGCCAGATAACCGAAAAGTAGCAAAGTCAACTCCATTGGACTCAACTATGCCCATGTTCCGAAGAACCTCATGACAGTTGTCCAAATAATCCTGTGGATCTTCTGACGGTGTACCAGTAAAAGTGGTAGTGAATAACTTGGTGAACCGATCTAGTCTCCATAGAGCATCTGCTGACATAGATGCACCCTCGGCCGCCGGTGCCACAATACCCGGCTGAACTACTCCAGCTGTCTGCGGTGCTGAAGTCTGAAGCTGAGTGGCAACCTGCTCTGGGGTATGAGTAATAGGAGTTTGGGTCCCTCCCCCAGCCTGAGATTCAGCTGGTGCAGTAGGAAGAAGACCGGCCTGTGCTACACTCTCCATGAGTCCTACCAGACGGACAAGAGCGTCCTGAAGCACTGGGGTAGCTATGAACCCCTCTGGGACCTGCGCTGGTCCACCTGGGACCTCCTCGTCAGACTCGACCTGAGGGTCCTCCACTGGGGCTGCTACTCTAGGCTGAGCCCGGCCTCGTCCTCGACCTCGACCCCTCGTAAGAGCTGTAGAAGGAGTGTTGGGATGCTGAGCGGAACCAAGGGAAGCACGCATCCTCTCCATCTGCGAGAGAGTAGAATAGGAACTCAATCAATACTCAGAATTCATATCGCACGACATAGATGACGAAATGTGGAGTTATCCTAACTTTGCAGCCTCTGGGGATAAGTACAGACATCTCCGTACCGATCCCTCAGACACTACCAAGTTTGTCCGTGAGTTGTGAGACCTAAGCAACCTAGAGCTCTGATACCAACTTGTCACGACCCGAAATCCCACCCTCCAGGCCGTGACTCCGTCTAACGTTGAACCCGCTAGACAAGCCAACGTGTACATTTAATCTAACATTGAGATACCATCTTAACAAAAATAAAAAAACACCTCACATATTTTTACGTAAATCATGGCATGGCATTAACCTTCGTGCTTATAATCAATGTAAATCATGGCACGACATCACCCTTCGTGCTTTACACTCTTCCTCACTATGCAATGTATGGTGTGATCAATGTATATCATGGCACGACATCACCCTTCGTGCTTTACACTCTTCCTCACAAAAGCAATGACAAATATCAATGGTAAGGAATGCAACATAGTGGAAATATAGTTCAAAATCACCCGGAAAGGGGAAAACATCAATCAATATCACAACAATTGCCCGGCAAGGATCTCAGCTATAACCAATCTCTTCAATATATATATATATATCCTTAACAAATGGGTTCTCAAGAGAACCAATACATCATGAGTTCATCGACCAAGTCTTCCAACAACAAACGACTCCCAAGTAGAGACAAATTCATATTATGACGAACATGGAGGTAATAATAAGATTTTCATCAAAAATAGACTCACGGGAATGCTTGACACACAATGCATAGGTACGCCTCACTTCACCTATGCATTGGACATGATAAACACTTAGCACATATCATACAATACTTATTCCCTCACCAAAGTTAGGCAAGACACTTACCTCGGGTCCAAAATATAGCAATCAACCCTCTAACACCGCATTTCCTTTAGAATTCAACTCCGGAATGGTTTTATCTAGACATAATTAACTCAAGTATAGCAATAATTACTCAATAAATCAATTCCATAGCCTAATTACCCATTTCCAAGCATTCTTCCAAAAATACCAAAATTTGACCCTGGGCCCGCTTGGTCTAAACACGAGGCTCGGACCAAAACCCGATCATCCATACCCCCACGAGTTAGAATATATAATTTGTTTTGAAATTCAACCTCAAATTGAGGTTGAATTACCCAAATTTCCCAAAATCTAACTCTACCCAAAACCCCTAATTTCTACTTGATTTTCATATTTTAGGCCTAGATTCTAGTGTTTAGGGAAGAAAAGTGGAAAACTTTTGTGTTAGGAACACTTACCCAAAAGGTTGTGGAGGTAGAATAGCTTGGGGGGTCGTCAATGGGGTCTTGGATAAGAAGGAATTGATGAAGAAGTGGAAATCCCGAAATAACATTCTATTTTGACTTAAGGAATTAAGGAAGGTCAACTCCACAGACCTCTGCGATCGAGGAGGAAAAAGGGGCGATCGTAGAGAAAAACCACCTCGCCCCCACCCAGTTCCCCAGGTACACTACGCGAACGCGAAGAAAGGAATGCGATCGCAAAACATTTGGGCTCCCTACACTGCGATCGCGGACCCATCCATGCGATCGCAGAGGACAACAAACCCCTCCCCCAGTCTCAACTCTGTGCGATCACAACTCCACGTATGCGATCGCATAGACTAAGCTACCAGACACCAGAAAATCAACCAAAACACCAGAATTTTTCCACATTTACACCCCGTTAGCTACCCGAAACTCACCCGAGCCCTCGGGTCTCAAAACCAAAAACACACGCAACTCCCAAATCATCCTACTGACTTATTCAAATTTTTAAATCACCAAAATATCATCAAAATCAAGGAATTAAACCTCAAAACTCATAAAATTTCCTTAAAACTTCATAAAGCTTAATTATTCCGATTTTGATCTGAATCACGTCATTTCAAGTCCGTTTTACACCAAATTTCACAGATAAGTCACATAACATATATTAAACCTGTTCTGGGCTTTGGAATCATAATACGGGCCCGATAACACAGTATTCACTTCAATTATTATTTTCAAAAACCTTTATTATATTTATAAAATAATTTTCTTTAAAAATTCATTTCTCGGGCTTGGGACCTCGGAATTCGATTCCGGGCATATACCCAAGTTCCATATTTTCCTACGGACCCTCCGAGACCGTCAAATCACGGGTCCAGGTCCGTTTACCAAAAATGTTGACCAAAGTCAAATTTATTCCATTAATTATTATAACATTCCATTTTCATCAAGTTTTCACATAAAAGTTTCCCGGCAACACGCTCGGGATGCGCACACATATCGAGGTGAGATTAACGGAAGCTTTCGGGGCCTCATAACACATATTTAGTCAAATACACACAGGATGACCTTCTGGGTCATCACAATAGGGTCTATGTGATCTATTTTCTACTTTAGGTCAACATGACTTATATGCTATTAAGTTTCATGTGTTGTATACCAATAGAAAGCATGCCTCTAGGAATCATGCACACACTTCACTCCATTTGTCAAAAAATACACACTTGTATCCGTGTCTATTATTCAAGGCTCCTAGATACCATGACTATAGGATCCTAACTAATTAATCAACTCTTCATGTTGTTCACACTACTTCACTTAGATAGAATGCCTATAGGAATAAAGTGTTTTAAATTCGAGTCCAATTGTCAATTGTTAGAAATTCTGCCCATAGGTTGTTTATTGGCGCTACTAATCATGTGTTTTCAAATAACTCCACTGCCTATTTACGCAAAATGATTAGATATCATGTCTATAGAACTTGCAATGCTCAATTTGCCTATACATTAGTCCAGAAATTACAACACTGCCTATATAATATTGTAATCCAGAATCACTTAGATATCATGCCTATAAGACTTGCAATGTTCTAATTTGCCTGAATGCTGCTTATACTGGAAGTCGGAATCATGTAGAGATCCTGCCTATAGGAATTAACGATTAAAAACGTGCACCACATAATTTGAAAATTTTGTGAGTGATCGCGTGCGTTTGTGCTTATATGTGGAGGTTAACTTGAGCCTTTCGTTGGTATTATGTGTAGTCCTACATGTTTTAAATATCGCCTAGTTTTATAATTTTGAGCACCCTAAGTTAAGTCTATAACCACCCAAATAGTAGGTCCAAAGCCTCTTGGACCATAGGCATGTGACGGGTAATGCACGTATAGGACACGACTTAGAATTGAATTAGAACACCTTCAAGTAAACAACTTCAATATTGTAATTAGGTAGCAGGGGATGATAGTTTGTGCCCGCTAAATAATATGAGCAACCCCTACCTCAAGGGAGTTGCGAAGTATTATTTATGTTGCACGAGGTGATCCTTTAGGCTAAAAAACTTAGGACCACCCCCCTTTTCCTTATATATACTTGTTATCTATGCTTAGTCGTTTAATATGGACTAATGTAATTTTATCCTTGTAATCATGTTGAGGTTTGTTATAATAAGACTTTTCAACTTCTAACCTCTCCTTATTTGATCACTTAGCCTAATTACATAATCCACATAGTTTTAAAATCGGTCGGGATCCACAGTTGTGGACCTCGAATAGTGCCTATCACCTTCTCTCCGAGGTAATTTGATCTCTTACCCGATCTTTGGTGACGGACTAGTTAAAATAGAGTTATTCGCAAATAGGTGCCTTAACGCACCTCAATATCATTTGGTTGCTACTTTTATCTTTTAATACCTCTTTAAAAGAGTTGTCACACGTCGAAACCCTCTTTTTGAGAAAAAGGGTCGGGACATCATATCGACTATGCTGGGGAATACTTAAGCTCTTACCATAATGAAATTGATTTATGTGGATTGTTTTCCTTATTTTTCTATAATTATTCAAATTGCTATGACGTGCATATCCCTTCCCTTATTTTCCTTTATTTGTTTAAATAGCTATGATATGTACATCCCTTCCCTTATTTTCCTTTATTAAATTGCTATGACATGAACAACCCCTCCATGTTTCTCTTTATTGCTATGACATGTATGTCCTCTCCCCGCTTTTTTCATCTTGTCTGAGACTGCTATATCATGATTCTCTCGTCCCTATTTTCCTATTTGCTTCATTACGTTTCTCGCACATTTTCATGAGTTAAACTGACTTCTTTCTTCTGCCTTTCTTCTCTTTTCTTCCCATGTTTACTTCTGCTATTTTATTTACTGCTTTTTACGTATTTTATCATGAAAATACTTGGCAACGTGTTATTATTTCTGCATAAAGCATGCTCCACATCATACTCCACTCATGCCAATTATCAATATAGCGGCGTTTGATGAGTGTCGTCGCTTTCCTATAAATTACCATTTTAAAATGGAAAGACTTGTTTGCGGTAGACTAGTCGATTATCGGTTTAATCGACGGTCACGCTCAAGTTGTCCACTTGGGAGTACCAGTCTACACCATTCTAGAAACCCTATTCCAACTTAAAATGTACCTGCATCATGCTAAACCTAGTATGGGTTGGAGCATTATTAATGTAACAACCCGCTAAGATGAACCTTGTCCAAAGTCCAACGGGATTTCCATAATCCCAATGGAAACTGTCATATTATGTGCATTGCTTGGAGAAAATGTACCAACGTGTTGATCATTATCGCGAAAGTAGTCATATTTGAAGGGGGAAAGGGCTAACTTTTGTTTGTTTGCAGAAAATGAAGCATGAAATCCCCATGTTTGGTATGGTCCAAAACATCCCACACTTGCTACTTGAGTGGTGGAAAGCCCTTGCACCTTGCGATAAAAATCATGTGAGAAGAGTACTTGGCAACCTGCTATCCCTACTAAATATTCAGGCAAATAGAGAATCGATTGAGGCTAATACCATGTCTGGGATGAGAAGAGAGTTGTTTTCCGGTTTGGCAATATAGAAATGAATCATCTCCTAGAAGAAATAGGAGGCTTCTCCAAGTTGCCATGGGATAGTACGGAATTACTGGTACCAGAGAATCGCACTACCCGCGATTTTCTGAAAATGATAGGGTTTAAGAAGAATCACGAGCTACATTGTCTAAAGAAGTCATACATCTCTTTTGAATTCCTTTACGAGCGTTATGGGAATATCAAGTCGTATCGTCTTCATCGTGATGAACTCGCCATTACTTCCTTGGGGTGGATGCACAGTCGGGTTTATGTGTTCGTCTTCTACTTTTTGGGGTTGTTAGTATTTCCAATGAAGGGAGGAAGGATTCATACTCGCTTAGTCATGGTCTCCATGAACTTGATGGAGGGCATCGAGGGATAAACTTATACCATCATCCCTATGATCTTAGATGAGATGTAGTGCGCTCTAGATCGGTGTAAGCATGGATTTGGACACTTTGAGGGTTGTAATCTATTACTACTAGTCTAGCTGCTGGAACACTTTCAGAGAGAAGGGTAGCGTCAAGAGCTTCTGCGAAGGCCATTGAATGACTATATAGCTAACCATCACACGAAGAAAATGACATTTATCCCAAACTGGTTTACACAGCCTGGAAATGCTGTAAGTTGGTTGCGTTTCTTCAGCAATCTGACGGACGAGCAGGTACATTGGATGTTTGAGTGGTTCCCTAGTAGTGAGTTCATCAATAGGTCAAGAGGGACTACTTATCTGGTACTGATCAATTGCGAGACATCTATCCTTATGCTCCCATAAGGGTAACGAGGCAAGTAGGGAGAAAACAAGTCATACCTCGGGTTTCCAACATGGTCCAGTACAAGGTATATTTCAAAGGAGATGTCACTCCGTTTAAGTTTGAGGCACAACATATATGGAACCAAAAGATCATTGTGGAAAGAGAAACCATTGAGCCAGACAGGTATCACGCCGGTCATATGTACTACTATCTATCATGGTTGGAGGACAATGTAGCAGGAGACATCAAGCCACGAGTCAATATAAAGGATAGGATCATAGATGAGGTGGATGAGGCATAGTTAAGTATAAAAGGCTTTGCAAAAGGGTATTCGAGTCTGAAGCTAAACATCTGGAACAACACAAAATGAACATGGAAGCGTAAATGAGTGGAAGGAGATTGCCACTAAGTCAAGCTAAAGATTGGAATACTTGGAAGAAGGATTGATGGAGCTCGAGGGGAATATGAGAAAGAGACTCTTAGATTGCCAATGAATGGATGGCAGAGAAGGAGAACATCTAAAAAATTCTTATTACTGTTGGATATGCGCGATCTAGGGAACCTGATTGATGGTGTCAAAAGAACCAAGCATGGGAGAAGGTCCTTCAGGAACCAAGTAGACTAGGAAATGATGTTCTTGACTTCTTTCTAGCTTAGCTTTAGATTTCGATTGTAATAAGGATAAATGGAATTATTAATTTAATTATTGTCCATTTAGTAAGGTTTGACTCATTTTTTGCATTAATGAAATGACGCAAATGTTGGCATCAATTTTCTCCAAGTCTACGTGTCGATTAGGCCTACCTCAGGAACAATGAGGTCCCCAAATTAGCATGCGAATTATAGCATGACTTTGTGAAACATGTTTTAATATTGCAAACACTCTTTTATTTCACTTTACTAACTTGATTATCTTTTGCTTTTTCTTTTGTTTTAGATAATTCTCATTCCCAAAGGTTGGTTCGTGCATACTTCCATCATCAGCATACCACACCAGATCCAGAGGTCCTCCACCTCCTCCTCCACCAAGCGATCCCAAAGGCAAATGCAAAGGAAAAGGGAAAATGGATGATTTTGAGTGGTATCAGGAAAGACAACGCTACTATGGCGGAAAACGTTGAAACTTCAGATGGCTGAAGTACTGCAACATAAAATGAGTTAGTCTTACGTTTGGGGCAGAAAATTATGGAACTACAGGGCAAACTTGAGCAGGTCCGAAATTTGGCAAACCTCTCCCTCACTCTCAATGTCCCCGACATTAACCAGCAAAAGCTCGACTACCCAGAACCAAACACCACCATAAAAGAAACACCAATACCCACTACCAAATCCTCCCACACCACACTACTATCCCGCACCTCCCCAAAACCTTAACCTACCACCAGCACCGCCCCTCAACAACACCACTATCATCCAACTCAATACCCACAAACCACAACTTTTCACACTCCCCAAAATGCACCACAACCTACTCATGATCCCAAATACTTGACCAATGACCACCCTTTATGCGCAAGTTCTAGTAATCCATCAAAGCAATCCGATATATGAGTAAACCTTATCCCCACACCTGGCAACAAACCCTATACATACCCGAATCGAATGAGAAGGATATGCTCATTAAACAAATGGCGAAGGAACTCAAAAAGCTCACTGGTAGAGTTCAGAGTGTTGAAGGTGGTAAGGCGTTGAAGGTTTAAACTACGAAGACCTATGTATCAGCTGGATGTGTAATTGCCGGAGGGTTTCAAACCTCCTAAGTTCGAAATGTTCATTGGAACTGTGACCCAAAAGTAAATCTGAGAACGTAGTGTGACAAGCTTGTAGGAGTAAGCAAGAACGAATAAATCTGCATGAAACTGCTCATCTGAAGCCTTATAGGAGATGCCTTGTCTTGGTATATCAGTCAAAACCCAAAGAAGCGGGATAGTTGGGTGAGTATGGCGTCAAACTTCATGGATAGATTCAAGTTCAACACGAAAAATGCGTCAGATGTTTTCTGCATTCAAAACCTTAAGAAGAAGCCAACATAAACCTTCTGCGAGTATGCTATTTGGTGGAGATCAGAAGCCGCAAAGGTAAGGACAACACTTGAAGAGGAGCAAATTAACAAATTCTTTGTCAGAGCTCAAGACCCGCAGTATTACGAAAGGTTGATGGTTATTGAAAAACACAAATTCTCCGACATCATCGAGCTAGGAGAAAAAGTAGAAGAATGAATTAAGAATGGGATTGTGACCAATTTCGAGGCACTGCAAGCCACAAATAAAGCTTTGCAATCAGGAGGCCTTCCGAAGAAGAAAGAAGTGAGTGTTGTGATGGTAGCCCAGGGCCCCAAGTCTCCCTTCACATACCAAGCACCTCCACCCACATATCAACCCTCAGTCCCAAGATACCAACACCCTGTTGCAACCTACCATACCTATAGTACTCAATCATCATATTACCATTCACCTCCACCCGCCCGCCAAAACTACCTGAAGTCGCGCCCAAATTTTGACCGCAGACCTCCCAAACAATACACCCCAATTGCTGAACCCATATACCAATTGTATGAGAGATTGAAGGCCGTTGGTTATGTTACTCTTATCCCTGTTGTTGTCACGGAAAACCCCTCCCAATGGATCAACCCCAACAAAAATGTGCTTTTCATTCAGGCATGAAGGGTCATACCATTGAGGTGTGTCGCATGTTGAAAGACAAGATTCAGATGATGATCGACACTAAGGTCATACAGGAAAAGGAAGCTGCAATAAATGTTCTTAACAATCCTCTCCTGGATCATAGAGGTGAAGGAGTGAATGTGATAGAAACTGACAAAGAATGGGATCAAAAGGGGTCCATTGGATTCATTCGACAGGAAGATACTCCCAAAACATCTCCGGTCACCTTCACGCCAGTCGTGGTACTGACCCAGGTGCCATTTGAAGTAGAGGTAACTACACCTTTCACAGTAATGGTAGCTCCCACGCCATCTTACAAGTCTGATATCGTCCCATAGGACAATGTTGTGGAGGCAAGAAGAAAGGGAAAATGTATGACCAGAACTGGCAGAGTTTATACACCTAAGAATCTGGGAGGAGCAAGAAAGGAAGCTTTACCTAAGCCTCATGTTGTCAAGCCCGGCACTGACGATCTTTGGAGAAAGATACAAGCAAGGGAGTATTCTGTTGTTTACCACGTGAACAAAACTCCTACTCAGATATCCCTCTTCTCACTGCTACAAAACTCTGACGCGCACATAAATTATTTGATGAAGGTGTTAAGTAAAGTTTATGTACCACCGACATCACTAGTGGGGAGATGACTAACATAGTTGGATAGGTATTGGAGAGCCATAAAATCACTTTCCATGAAGATGAATTACCATCAGAAGAACTGAGTCACAACAGGGCGTTGCACATCACGGCGCAATTTGAAGATAAGTTCATCGCCAAAGTCTTGATAGATGGAGTTTCAAGTATCAACATATGTCCATTGACCACTCGAAAGAGAAAAGGTTAAGTCATGCACGAGATATGGATGTGAAGAATGAATGTGAAGGCGTTTGATAGATCTCAGAGAGTCACCATTGGAGAAATCAACCTCAGTCTACAGATGGGTCGGACTTAGTTTGATGTCGAGTTCTAAGTGCTAGATATATCAGCTACTTACAACCTGTTGTTGGGATGACCATGGATACATGCCGTCGGCGCAGTTACTTCAACTCTGCATCAGGCTGTGAAGTTTGAGTGGAATCAATAGGAGGTGATCATCCATGGATATGAAAGTAACCTCATCTACACCAATCAGACCGTTCCAGTCATCGAAAACAGAAAGAAGTTGGGTAGAGAAATATACCATCATATTGAACGAGTCAACGTAATTGAAAATGACCAATGGTGGAGCAACAAGATAGAAAGCATACTTCTATGGACGGGGTATGAACCCAACAAAGGTCTCGTAAAAAATCTTCAAGGGATCACCAAACTTGTACAACCATAGTACCATGGTACGACTTTTGGACTCGGATACATATACACATGGCAAGAATACCAGGGTTGGTCACCACTATGGAATACGCCTTATTATGTGCTGGAACAACTGGTACCACCTCTACACCAGACATTCCATCAAGTTGACATGATGTGGGTATCTAAGGAAGATGAGGTTTTAGCTGGCATGAGGAAGCTTTTCTAGATGAAGAAGACATGTACTGAAGTGTGATAGTTGAGGAGGAGGACGAGGAGGAAGACCTTACCATTCAGACTATCGAGGAAGGAGATGTTCTCAAGAACTGGACCGCTGCACCATCCAAGGCCCATGGAGTTCCTGGGTAGCCTGGCAAATTAGCATGAATTATTTTAAAATATTTTTGAGCATTTGAGAGATTTTTCAGTATTTTGTTTTGAAATAATTGCTCAAGCTATCGAGCTGCACTTGTTGACTTTTTAAAATTTTATTAATGCATTACTTTTTTTCGTATTTATTATTATTTTTTACATTTTTTCTTTTCAACATAATTATTACCTATCCAGATGAACCTATGACTATAACATGTAATGAGAAAATGCAACATAAGGACAGTGATTCATAGGATATAAAAGATGATATAATTCATGAGGAAATCATAATGGAAGTAGAAAACTTTAAAAACAAACCAAAGTATAATTTGGAGGTAACTGAGGCCGTTAACTTAGGGGATTTCGAAAAGGTAAAGGAAACACGTATAAGCATCCATCTATCACCGTCAAAAAGGGAAGAATACATTAGATTCCTAAAAGAATATGAAGACATGTTTGCATGGTCCTATGACGATATGACCGGTTTAAGCACATCCATAGTAGCTCATAAGCTACCCACCAATCCCATGTGTCCACCGGTAAAGCACAAGTTCAGAAATCTCAAACCGGATATGAGTTTGAAGATAAAATAAGAGGTCACCAAGAAAATCAAAGCCATGATTCTCAGAGTGGTCGAATATCCGACTTGGTTGGCCAACATTGTGTCAGCTCCCAAGAAAGATGGGAAAGTTAGAGTATGTTATTTACCGAGATCCGAAGAGAGCAAGTCCCAAAGATGATTTTCCGTTGCCCAATATACACATATTGATTGAAAATTGTGCTAAGTGAGTTCCAATCCTTTGTGGATTGCTTTGCAGGATACCATAAGATCTGGATGGATGAAGATGATGCCGGAAAGACAGCCTTCATCACACCATAGGGGATATACTATAACAAAATGATGATGTTTGGTTTGAAAAATGCCGGAGCCACCTACCTGAGAGCCATGACAACCATCTTCCATGACATGATACACAAGGAAATAGAGGTCTACATGGATGACATTATCATTAAATCTAAAAGGAGTTCAGATCATATAACAAACCTGAAGAAATTCTTTGACCGGCTTCAAAAATAAAATTTAAAGTTGAATCGTGCAAAATGAGCCTTCCGAGTCCCTACTGGAAAACAGTTTAGATTCATAGTCAATTGCCGAGGGATTGAGTTAGACCCATCAAAAGTGAAAGTTATCCAGGACTTTCCACCTCCAATGAATAAGAAAGATGTGATGAGTTTTTTAGGGTGCCTCAATTACATCAGCTGCTTCATAGCGCAATCATTCGTGATATCTGAGCCAATCTTCGGAATGCTGAGGAATCATACTGCAACAAGATAGACTGAAGAATGCCAGAAAGCGTTCGACAAAATCAAGAGGTATTTATCTTAACTATCCGTGTTGGTCCCATCAGAACTAGGAAAAACTCTGATGCTTTATTTATCCGTGTTATATGAGGCTTTTGGTTGCGTTCTTGGACAACATGATGAAACTAGAATAAAGGAGCAGACGATATATTATCTAAGCAAGAAGTTCACGCCTTATGAAGCCCGATACTCCTTGTTGGCATCTGTTGTGCTTTGACATGGCTAGCTTAGAAGTTGAGGCATCATTTCTGTGCATACACTACATATCTCATATTAAGGATGGATCCGCTAAAGTATATCTTTCATAAACCCATGCCTACGGGTAAGTTAGCAAAATGGAAAATATTACTGAGTGATTCGACATCGGCTATGTAACTCAGAAGGTAATTAAAGGGCAAGCAGTGACAGACCATTTGGCAGAAAATCCCATAGATAGGAATACGAACCATTGAAAACGTATTTCCTCGACGAGGAGGTGTCATTCGTAGGAGAAGATATCATCGAGGCGTATGATGGTTGGAGGATGTTCTTCGATGGAGAAGCAAAATTCAAAGGAGTAGGCATCAGAGCTATCTTAGTATCAGAAACCAGTCAACACTATCCGGTATCCACAAAACCCAAGTTTCCATGCACCAATATGGCGGAATACGAGGCTTGCATCCTGGGCTCAGATTGGCCATTGACATGACTGTTCATGAGTTGTTGGTAATCTAAGATTCCGATCTTTTGGTGCACCAGGTTCTAGGGGAATGGCTACGAAGAACACCAAAATATTGCCATATTTGCACTGTGTACTAGAGCTGATCAAGAGGTTCACAAATATAGAATCCAAACATGTTCCTAGGATTCAGAATGAGTTTGCAGATGTGTTAGCCACTTTGTCTTCCATGATACAACACTCAGATAGGAATTTCGTCGATCCTATCCCAATAGAACTTTATAAGTAGCCAGCTTATTGTGAGCATGTTGAAGGAGAGATTGACGGAAATCCATGGTTCCACGACATCAATGAATAATTGGCAAAGGGAGAATATCCAGAGCACGCTACCCATACTCAGAAGCGCACACATCGAAGATTAGCCACCCATTTCCTTCAAAGCGGAGGAGTTCTGTATAGAAGGACTCCTGACCTGGGATTACTACGGTGTGTCGATGCCAATGAGGCATCCAGGTTGCTCGAGGGAGTACATGCCGGAACATGCGGACCCTACATGAATGGTTTCTTTTTGGCCAAGAAAATACTAAGATCAGGGTATTTTTGTATTACTATGGAAATAGACTGCATCAAGTATGTCCAGAAGTGTCACTAGTGCCAGATACATGCTGACATGATACGAGTACCACCCAATGAAAATAATGCAACAAGTTCACCCTAGCCTTTGTTCGCTTGCGGTATAGATGTCATCAGACCAATCGAACACGCTGCTTCAAATGGGCATAGGTTCATTCTGGTGGCCATAGACTACTTAACAAAATGGTTTGAAGCTTCATCTTATAAAGTTGTAACTAAGAAGGTTGAAGCGAATTTTTTTCGGGACCGCATAGTTTGTCGATTTGGAGTACTAGAGTCAATAATTACTAACAATGCCGCCAATCTCAATAGCGATTTGATGAAAGCCATGAGTTTAACATTCAAGATCAATCATAAAAACTCCACAGCATACAAGCCGAAAATTAATGGAGCCGCAGAAGCCGCCAACAAGAACATCAAGAAGATATTAAGGAAAATGGTGGACAATTACAAACAATGGCACAAGAAGCTGCCATTAACTTTACTTGGGAATTGTACCACAGTTCGCACATCAACTGGGGTCCATACCTACTGGTTTATGGTACTGAAGCTGCCATTCCCGTCGAAGTGGAAATTCCTTCTTTAAGAATCATACAAGAAACTGAGATCAGCGATGCGGAATAGGTACGAAGACGGTATGAACAACTAGCTCTCATTGATGGAAAAAGAATGAATGGGGTATGTCACGATCAACTCTACCAGAACAAAATGGCAAGAGCTTTCAATAAAAAGGTCTGGTCAAGGCAATTCGCACCGGGGCAATTGGTGCTGAAGCGAATCTTCCCGCATCAGGATTAGGGATGAGCATATATCGGGTATAACTGATAGCCTGAACCGAAAAAAGTTTATTGGGGTATAGATATCGGGTTATTGGGTTAACGGTTCGGTAATAATTTTGTATTTTTTCACTATTGGGTTATCGGTGCGGGCCAGGGTTTGCCCAATTTCTTAACGGGTTAACCGATAACCCAATAAGATTTAATAAAATTAGATTTTACCCATAAGTTTATAAATACATCTAGGGCTGCATTCTCTCTTTTTCTCCCAACTTTCCCAGCCGCATACAAGATTGAAGTTTCTTAGTTCACTCTTCAGATTCTGATTCAATTCTTGAACAGTTCTTCTTCAAAATTCAAAGTACAACCACATTCTTAGAATCTTCGCGTAAGTTTGTATTCCAAAATTACTTCTTTATTAAGAACAAATTTCATTCCTTTCTTTTGAGTTATACACTAGAATTCGATGATATAAATATAGGATTTTTATTGTTTTCGATCTTTATTTTGTGCTCATGTTTTAGTACTATGTTTGTACTTAATAATTTTAAGGTGAAATTGCTACTACTTTGTATTGTTATTAATGTATTTGGACAATAGTTATTCAAGAATTAACATTATTTCAGTTGTGTTTGGACAACTGTTGAATTAATAGTACTCTTGTTGCTCTTGCTACAGATAGACTCTGAAAAATGACATTGATCTCTTGATTATAGCAAGAAACCAAAATATTGTAATTTATGTTCCTATTAGCTAATATTTCTAGTGAATTGGAGATGGAATTCTTGTGGAGTTGTAGTATCAATTTTTGAGATTCCGTAGGTCATGAATTTGTCAAAATGAAACATGCTTCTAATATTAGTTGTGGCTAGAATGCAGAATTGGGTAGTATACTATATGTGAATTCTTCTCTTTTTTGCTTAACTTGAGTGAATTATCTTCTCTTTTTTTCTTAACTTTAGATTGAATTATCTTATTGAGTAAACCGATAACCGAATTGATAATGATCGATAACCGATAACTAATATCTTATCAGTATGGTAATAAGTTTATCATATTTGTAAATCGATAACCGATATGCTAAACCGATAATATTCATAACCAAACCGAACCGACCGATGTCCATCCCTAATCAGGATGAAGCCAAGGGGAAATTCTCAACCAACTGGAAGGGCCCTTACATGGTTCATCAGGTATTGACAGGAGGAGCACTAATACTTGAAGACATGGATAGAGAGATTTGGCCAAAACCTATCAATTCAGACGTAGTCAAGATATATTATGTTTAGGATTGTTTGCATTTTCTATTTGATGTAATTGAACTACACTTAACATGATTTCCGTTTAAGAGGGATACGTAGGCAGCCATGTGGGTTCGGTCACATCATATTAAAATCTCCATTTCCCCCATGGTCAGAAATTGGGGCAAGATCTCGAGTTTACCCGATTTCATCACGTTTGAAACAACCAAGGAATGTGTTGCCAAAAGTATGCATCTAAACTAGGGCAGAATTTTGAGGAGGACCCTCAAAATTCTAAGGCAAAGAGGTTGCAATGTCTCAAAATGCATCACAGTCACTAGTTCATCCTAATTATTTGATCTCGTACATTATCACATATTTCAAACAACTACATTTCTGAAAACATAATTTGTCAAATACATGCATGTTCGAAAAATATGTTTCTATGGAAACCAAACGTTAGCCAGGGTAAGTCAAGCAAGGTCTCAAGGTGAAAGGAAAAACAAGGAAGTAGAGAGCACGAACCAACCATCACCCGCAAAACTCATAATATTTCTTTGAATGTAGGTACAATGAACATAACAGGAATATTCACAAATACGTACACATAGTAAAATCACTATCTTCATAACGACAAAGTTGTCAAACGCAAACATATCAAGCTAAGAAATACATTACTCTCTCGAAGCTATTCATTGAATTCCTTGAATGATTCTAAGCATTGCCTCCTCATCGCACAAGGCTAAACAATGCCTTCTTTGCATGAGACTAAGCACTGTCTTCATTCCTTGCATGAGGCTAAGCATTGCCGCATCATCACACAAGGCTAAACAATGCCTTTTTTGCATGAGAATAAGCACTGTCTTCATTACTTGCATGAGGCTAAACATTGCCTCATCATCGCACAAGGCTAAACAGTGCCTTCTTTGCATGATACTAAGCACTGTCTCCATTTCTTGCATAAGGCTAAGCACTGCCCTCATCATCGCAAAAGGTTAAATACTGCCTTCTTTGCATGAGACTAAGCACTATCTCCATTCCTTGCATGAGGCTAAGCATTGCCTCCATTATCGCATAAGGTTAAATATTGCCTCTTATTGCATGGGACTAAACACTGTCTTCGCTACATTGCATATGGCTAAACACTATCTCCTTTCTTCGTATAGGGCTAAGCACTACCCTCATCTCATACAAGATTAAGCCTTGTCTTGTCTCGTCCTCGCATATGACTAAGCATCACCTGTTTCCTCTATCAAACGATATATATCACCATATCTTTGCATTTTCATAGGCTGAAACATCGCCACATTGCCCGAAGGCGTCATATTCCGAAGGCATCATCTTCATTGCCTGAAGACACCCTTCCATGGTCGGAGGATCCTTCGAAATTGAACATCATTATACAAAGGCATCATAGTCCATATGTATCATCCTCATAGCCCAAGGAAACCATTTCATGGCATGAGAATCCCTTATCATACGCTTCATGGCCCAGGACGTCATGATCTAAGGACATCATCCTCATCGTCCAAAGACAACCTTCATGGTCCAAAGGGAACTTGCATCATGTTTACATTTTCGTAATAACCCATATATATTTGCATTCACTGTGTTTTAAGTTTGGCAGGTAACTCGGGAGGTAACCACTCTACAAACAGGAGCAATATTTGCTCTAGTTTTTGTTCATAACGTTCACATCCTTTAGCTACTTCAAACGTAACTAACAACCAGTAATTGACTACCTTTTACACTATAACCGTCAAATGTATGCCTTGTGATAAACTCGTAACGTCCAAATTTGCATTCATGACCCCACCTAAATATTTGTTACCTACGATACTATCCTACCCAAAAGAACCTTTTCGAAACATATGACCACTCTTGCAATAACTCCATCCGTTTCGTTCGCCGTTGGATCCAGAACTACACACGACCTAATTCCCGTAACACTAGTGATAAGTAGTCAACTCAAGAACCAGGGTTTGGCCCCCATCTTTTCAGAACACATCATTCCTCACTCACTTCGAACAAAATTGGTCATCATCTTATTTACCCGACAACTCTTTCATCATTTCTGGGTGAAGAGGGGCTGTTGTTGATACCCAAGAACCAAGGTTTGGCCCCCATCTTTTCAGAACACATCATTCCTCACTCACTTCGAACAAAATTGGTCATCATCTTATTTACCCGACAACTCTTTCATCATTTCTGGGTGAAGAGGGGCTGTTGTTGATACCCAAGAACCAAGGTTTGGCCCCCATCTTTTCAGAACACATCATTCCTCACTCACTTCGAACAAAATTGGTCATCATCTTATTTTACCCGACAACTCTTTCATCATTTCTTGGTGAAGAGAGGTTGTTGTTGATACCCAATATTGCCCGCATATTTTTTTAATTAGTATATATATATATATATATATATATATATATATATATATATATATATATATATATATATATGTCATTTTTCATACTTAATTTACAAGATTTATACAAAAAAATTTATAATTATTCATAACTATAGAGCTTTAAAATTAATTTTCTTGCATTTAAATTACTTGAATATTTATTAATTATCCCTTAAATTATTCTATGCTAATTAAATTATCCAAATTTATTGTTTTCATTCACATATAGGTTTCATAATGTTTTTACCTTATTTTACATAATTCTTTTTAGTATTTTTAGCCTATTTACATAATTTTGCAATAATAGCATATGTGATGTACATAATTACATTTTTACATTATTTGTGCCAATATTTTTTTGGTATTGTTAAGTTATTATTTTTCAATCACTTTATTTCACAATTAATATTTTATTATCTATTAATTATTTTTGTAAATTATTTTATCAACAATTTCGTGTAATTTCAGTTGTAGCCCAATTGTGAGTTATTTTCGGACCACATTAGTGGACCTAATACCGCAAAATCCCTGGCCCAATTTTCCATCCCAAACCAAATGACCTCTTAATCTCAACCCGGTCGGTACCCGTTTAAACGACCCACCTCACTCCCTTTTCGATCATGGCCGTTGATCTTAAATGATCAACGACCAATAATAAATCCCAATCTCTCCTTATAACCCCTCTCCCAACCCCTAGAGATCCATTTCCCTGCCCAACCACCTCTATGTTCTCCATGAATCCACTCTCATTCTATCCCTAGCCGACCACAAATATTCTCTCTTATTCCTTCCTTGTATGCGTTCCTACGCAGATCCTACTTACCTTTTCCGCTACTATCACTCATATATATGGTAACTTTAGTTACCTTTGTACTTATGGAAAGTTCGGTTCTCACAGATCTAGCTTTGATTCTATAGTTCTGGGTGCGATTGTGGTTTCTATACACCTAAGAAGAGAAACTTTATCTTGTATATGGTATATCCCCAGTGATTCTGTCATGATTGAGGATTGTGAATGACTTGCCCTAAATCTGAATTCAACTAGGGTTTGGATTCTGATTTTTCATTTTACTGGTTCTATTACAGATTGTATTTGATCATTTTCTTCCTTATTTACGTTTATTTGATTATTCTCCATGTTTGTTCATCCTAATCTGCCACTATATAAAACCCTCCCCAATTTTTCCTAGGAGAGGACCGGAATCACCTTAACCACTATACTCTTGCTCTTACTAAGTCTGATACTATTCTGAATCTATTGTTCTTAGCCAGTTGAAAGCCAAGGCTGCCGAAATTCGATTGCTTAACCTCTCTCAGTGTGACCACTACCCGGGGTTCATCTGAGGCCCTTGGGAACTCTGACACACTGGGAATTTAGGGTTTCTGTCGTTCTCTATTTGTTACCGATAAGCGAGCTGCTGCTGGAATTTAATCTTCTACCTTATTTGCTATTTAGTTCTGCAAACTAGTAAGTACTGAGACTGTGGCAAGTTCATTCTCTTTTTCTTGTATTCATGATTTGTATGCTCATGTCATTTAGGCTTTCGTGAATCAATATACCACTATTTGCCTTTGTTCATATTCTTGTTTGTCTTATAATTATCATGTATCCCTATGTTTTGCTAGTAACTGAACTTGTTTGAACTCCGGGCTTCGATGCATGCCCATTTATGTGTGCAACTTGAATGATTCATGATTACCTTAAGCTTGTACTGATATTCTGACCACCCATTGTTTGTTATGAGTCCCCTCTCATGCCTTGCCTGGATTTCTTGTACTTAAACTCTTAGGAGATTATCTCTTACCCATAACGTGTTTGAGTAAACTTCTTTCTGATGAATCCTTTATGTATGGTCTACTAAATGCTTACGTGAACCTTATGTGTCAATTACTGTCTCAATGTTTAGCAAAACACATTTCTCTGTTGTTGAGAACTATAATTTTGTGTTTATCATACACTCTTTAGTATTTCCTAAAACTTCTGGTTGAATTTCAATATACTTAGCTTCTATTTTGCATAGTCCACTGGAATAATATTTGAAATCTGCCTGCTCTACTTGACCTTAAGTTGACATGTCTTTCTGACATGATGTCTTTGAACTTGGGAACCTTTGTATTATACTCAGCATGATTAGGATTCTTACTGGCTATTGTAGATCTTGCTTATTTGCATGTTTACTATGTGTAATTTCTACCCTCTGACTATAACTCTATAAGACCTCCATGACTTAGAGTTTTAGCTTTAGGCTAATTCTGGCTTATGCTTTGCTTATTCACTCTGGAAGCTTAGTGTATTCATCTTATATGTTTCTGGCATGCTCAGTCTATTACTCTACGCACCATGTCCCCTCAATTCTTTTAATGTTATGTCTGATCCTCCCATTCCATCACCCGTTGAATGAGTGAACCTATGTTGATAATTTGCCATGTCAAATTTACCATGTTGAAGTTAAGCCCTACTGATTCTCCTAATTCCTTTGTTCTTTGTTTAGGAAACCTTGTCACTCTTGCTTCTGAAATACCAATATGCTTTATGTGAATCATGCTAATTGTCATATAATACCGTCTCTATGAGGTATTACCTCAGAGCTGTTTAATTGATTTTATGTGTGGTTCATTAATTTATTTGGGTCGAGTGGTCAACCAATAATTGTCTAACCTGGTATGAATTCATGTGTGGCCTTGGGTTGTGCAAATGGTCTCGTTCTACATGGTCTATTTTCTATTTTTGTTCAACATGCCTTATATGCTATTTAGTTTCATGTGTTGTACACCAATAGAAAGCATGTTTATAGGAATCACGCACACACTTCACTCCATTTGTCAAAATATTGTAACGACCCGGTCTGTCGTTATGTAGAACCTGCATTATAATTACTGTTATTGACTTATCATAGGTTGGTTATACTGTTGTTGATGTGTTACAGTTGGTTGGCTTGAAATCGAAATGGTTGTAGTGAGAGTTTAGCCACTTTGTCTATAAAAATAGCCTTAAAGTTGGAAAAGTCAACTGAGAGTTGACTTATTGGTAAACAATATCGTAATGCGTATTTAATGGCTCGGATAGCTTCGTTAGGTGATTTAGGACTTAGGAGTGTGTTCAGAATAATTTTATGATGTCCGGTGTAGAGTTAGGCTTGAATTGGTGAAAGTTAGTTTTTGGCGATTTCCGGTCGACAGTGAAAAATAGGCTATCGGGGTCGGAATGGAATTATGGAAGTTGGAACAGGTTCATAATATCATTGTGGATATGTCTGCAAAATTTCAAGTCAATCGGAGTTATTTTGGATAGTTTCAGCATCACTGGTGGATTTTAGAAATTTCAAAGTTCTTAGGCTGGAATCCGATGTGATTTTGGTGTTTTGATGTTATTTTTAGTGTTTTGAGAGTGAAACTAAGTTTTAATGATGTTATGGGATGTGTTGGTAAATTTAGTTGGGGTCCCGAGGGGCTCGGGATTGATTTCGGGCGGTTAACGGGCATTTTGGCCTTGGGAAAGTTGTTGTTTTCTGGTGTTAGTGCAGCAGGGGTCTGTTCATCACGATCACGTGGCAATTGTCGCGATCGCGTAGAGAAATTGGGAGCCCGGTCATATTTGTGCATCGCGATCGCTGAAGTCTGGTCGCGATCGCGTGAGGTGAGGAGCTTATGCAGTGCGATCGCGTAGGCCTAGTCCGCGATCGTGTAGAGTTAGCCAGGCGCGTGGAGAGCGGGGTCAGTTGTTCTTCGCGATCGCGTGAGACGGGCTGCGATCGCGTGGGTTGAGGTTCTAATGAACCGCGATCGCGTGGGCTTTGTTGCGATCACGGAGAGTATTTTTGGGCTGCTAAAGATTTGTGAATCGCGATCGCGATGAATAATTATCTGGGCAGTATTTAAATAAACCCTCCACGACCAATACCTACTTTTCACCATTTTTGTACGGAAAGAGAGCTTTTGAGGCAATTTTGAAGAAAGAAAATCATCGTTCTTCATTGAGGTAAGGATTTTGGACCCTAAAACTCGATTATAGGTGATTAAGGAACATAATATCAGTGTTTAATTCATGAAATCAGTAGAAAAAGGTGGAGTTACGGCTTGAGATTATGAGACCTTTAGGAGATGATTTGAGGGGTCAAACGAACTCCGATTGTTGCGTTCTTTATATGTACGGACTCGTGAGATGATGAAGAATATTTTGGTATAAAATTTGTCGGGTTCCGAGATGGGGGCCCGGGTGTTGGGTTTTGGCTAAATTCGGGTTTTATGCTAAAATTGGTACTTTTCAATTGGAATTCATTCCTTTAGCATAATTTGATGATAAAAATCTGATCTTGGTAGATTTGGAGCATTCAAAAGTTGATACGAGAGGCAAGCGGGTTGCAGAGTAGCGTTTCGGGCTAGTTTGATGTAAGTAATGTCCTTAAATCCTGTCCTGAGGGTATGAAACCCCGGACCTTGCATCCTTTCACGGATTTTGGAATGCAAAGATTGGAAATTTGGAAATATATCCCTTTTTAGGCAACTATTGAGTTGTGAAATCGATTTTAAGCCTATGCTTAATAGTATTGATATATTTTGATATTATTTGGGTTGTAAGCCATGTTTGGGGCCTAGTGCCGATCTGTTTACCCCTTGGGGGCTGTTCTATTTTCCTCACTTGATATGTTATGATTTTCACTCAGTCTTTTCTTGATGATTGTTTTGACACTCAGAGTATTTTTGATATTATTTCGTGAAAATGAAACACTATTTTTTGGGTCGAGAACCCGGTATAATGATGGCCCGAGTGGCATGTTGAGAGTGTCTGACTGAGTGATGCCGCGGGCCAATATTGTGAGGATGTTATGATATGAGAGAGGCCGAGGGCCAATTTTATGAGTGATTTATGTCATGATGTGGCTTGTTATAGCGCTTGGGCTGTAGGAGCCCCTCCGGAGTCTGTACACACCCCAGTGAGCGCAGGTACCTACTGAGTGCGAGTGATTGCCCGCGGGGCTGATGCTGAGTGACTGTGAGGTTGCTCGCTGGGCTGATACTGAGTGATGGTAAGGTGCTGAGGGAAATGTTATGAGAGATGATTATGGCCCGAGGGGCAGATTTATGATGATATTTTACTGAGTTTTTGACTATGATTCACTTCATTTTTCAAACTGATTTTACTGAGCGTTTTATTGAGAAATATTGGAAAATATACTTGTTTCAAAGGATTTTTTTGGAAATTGGTTTTCGAACTTATGTATACTGTATTGAGACTTGATGTTTTAGTGTTTGTGGATTGGTGTTTTGTGTTGTGTGTTTCATATACTTCAGGCTGTGATTTATTTTCATTACTACTGAGTTGGCGTACTCATCATTACTCCCTGCACCCCTGTGTGCAGATCCAGGTACTAGTGCGGAGCAGTAGCCATCTTTGTTCGTTAGCAACAGCTTTACGGGATTTTGAGGTAGCTACCCAGCGTTCACAGCTTCTCCATTTCCCTTCCTTTATTAGTATTAGTATTTATTTCATAGACATTGTTTAAGACATTAGCAGAGTTAGTTTTATTTCTTAGATGCTCGTGACCATGTTGACTCCAGTCTTGGGAGGTTTTCTTAGACTGTTAGATTATCGTGGGGACGTAAAGACTTAAAGAAATTATTTTATACTCAATTTGTTGTTCGTTATTGATATGTGAAATATTATAATAGAACGAATGGCTAGTTATGTGATGGTTGGCTAGCCTAGTTCCACGATAGGCGCCATCACGACCTGTTAGGATTTGGGGTCATGACAAATATGCACACATGTCTCCATATCTATTATTCAACGCTCCTAGATACCGTGACTATAGGATCCTAAATAATTAATCAACTACTTCATGTTGTTCACTTAGATAGCATGTCTATAGGAATAAAGTGTTATAAAATTGAGTCCAATTGTTAGAAATCCTGCCCATGGGATGCTTATTAGCGCTACTAATCTTGTGTTTTCAAATGACTCCACTGCCTATTTATGAAAAGCGATTAGATATCATGTCTATAGGACTTGCAACGCTCATTTTTCCTATACATTAGTTCAGAAATTACAGTATTGCCTATATAATATTGGAATCCAAAATCACTTAGAAATCATGCCTATAGGACTTGCAATGTTCTAATTTTCGTGAACGATGCTTATACTAGAAGTCAGAATCATGTAGAGATCCTGCCTGTAGGACTTAATGATTAAAAACGTGCACTGCATTATTTGAAAATTTTGTGATTGATCGCGTGCTTTTGTGCTTATGTGTGGAGGCTAACCTGAGCCTTTCATTGCTATTATGTGCAGTTCTACATGTTTTAAATGTTACCTAGTCTTGTCATTTTGAGCACCCTAAGTAAAGTCTAGATCCACCCAAATAGTAGGTCCAAAGCCTCCTAGACCATAAGCATGGGACGGGTAATGCACGCATAGGACACAACTTAGAATTGAATTAGAGCGCCTTCAAGTAAACAACTTCAATATAGTAATTGGGTAGCAGGAAATGATAATCTATGCCCGCTGAATAATATGAGCAACCCCTACCTCAAGGGAGTTGCGAAGTATTATTCATGTTGCACGTGGTGATCCTTTAGGCTAAAAAACTTAGGACCCCCCCTCCCCCCTCTTTTCCTTTGATATACTTGTTATTTATGCTTAGTTGTTTAATATAGACTAATGTAAATGTATCCTTGTAATCATGTTGAGATTTGTTATAATAAGACTTTTCAACTACTAACCCCTCCTTATTTGATCACTTAGCCTAATTACATAATCCACATAGCTTTAAAATTGGTCAGGACCATAGTTGCGGACCTCGAAGAGTGCCCAATGCCTTCTCTCTGAGGAAATTTGATCCCTTACTCGATCTTTGGTGACAAACTAGTTAAAACAAGAGTTATTAACAAATAGATACCCTAACGCACATCAAAATTGTTAGGGGGAGAATCTTCTCTTTTAATACCTCTTTAAAGATTTGTTACACGTCGAAACCCTCTTTCGCATGAGAAAGGGGCGCAACAAGCCCTTATTAATTTTTGAATCAAAGATTCTACCGCCAAATAGTTTCCGCAAGTGCATTCGTGAACTTCTCTCAAGGCGTACTCGGTATCTCCTGGCCACAAGCATCTGGCTAACGGGCCGTCGAATGGCTAACGGGCCGTCGAATGGCTAACGGGCCGTCGAACGTTCTTCTAAATAATTCTCTGCTAAATTTGGCAGCCTTTGTACGCAAGGCTCTTTATTATTTTGGGATCCGAGGGAAATTTCCTAGTTTTCAAGTAGTCTATGTACTTATTCCTCCAATCTCAGGTTAAACTCGTTGAGTTTACTTCGCCATGTCCTTCTTCTACCACCGACTTCATGAGTTGTACGACTGTTCCCGAACTGAATTCGTCGTCATCAACCGATGACCCCAAGTTAGCCAGAGCATCGGCCTTGCTATTTTGATCTCGAGGCACGTGTTGTAGGTTCCATTCCTTGAATTGATGCAAAATTACCTCTAACTTTTAAATACCTTCGCTTTCGTTCTTCTTTTACTTCAATCATTCCATTTGCTTGATTTACCAAAATGAGGGAATCACGCTTAACTTCGACCACCTCAGCCCCAAGGATTTTATCCAACTCGAGACCTACAATCATGGTCTCATACTCGGCTTCATTGTTAGTCAATTTCATAGTTCTTATAGACTGCCTAACTACATTTCCCATAGGGGGCTTAAGTACGATACCGAGCCTGGCATTTTTGCCTTCGAGGCACCATTCGTAAAAGGGTCAGAATTCCTGAGATAGTCCCTTAGGCTAACAAAAATTCTCTTTCGACTCAGGCGCTAAGGTCAGCGTAAAGTCGGTCACGAAGTCAGCCAAAATTTGGGATTTTATGGTAGTTCGGGATCGATACTTGATATCATACCCGCTAATTTCGACATCTCATTTTGAAAACCGACCCGATAGCTCGTGCTTGTGCATGATGTTACTAAGTGGGTAAGAGGCCACAACACATATGGGGTGATATTGAAAGTACAGCTTCAACTTTCTAGAGGCGTTTAGCAAAGCAAGCGCTAATTTTTCCAGGTGAGGATACCTTGTTTTGGCTTCGCCAAGAGTCCTACTGACATTGTAAATATGGAATTGCATACCTTCCTCTTCTCAGACTAAGACTCCACTTACCGCCACCTTTGAAACCGCCAAGTAAAGGTACAACTGTTCGTCCGCCTGAAGTGTGGAGAATGAGGGACTCGAGAGGTACCACTTGTGATCTTCCAAAGCTTGTTAACATTCCGGGGTCCAGGAAAAGTAATTCGTCTTCTTCAATAGCAAGAAGAATCAATGGCTTTTGTCCGAGGACCTCGATGTGAACCGGCCCAATGCAGCTACACGTTTGGTCAGCCTCTGAACGACCTTGACGTTGTCCACCACGGTGATGTCTTCTATGGATTTGATTTTGTCGGGCTTGATCTCAATCCCTTGATTGGATACCATGAACCCGAGGAATTTTCTGGATCCGACCCCCAATGCGCAATTTTTTAGGTTCTGCTTCATATTGTATTTCTACAATATATCGAAGATTTCCTGGAAATGTTTCAAATGGTCCTCTGCTCGCTGGGACTTGAATAACATGTCGTCAATATAAACTTCCATTTATTTTCCTATTTGTTCTTCGAACATCCGTTTTACTATGAGTTGATAGGTGGCATTGACGTTCTTTAATCCGAATGGTATTATGTTATAACAATAGCTGTCGAACTTAGTGATAAAGGAATTTTTTTCCCAATCGCCGGGGTCCATCTGAACTTTGTTGTACCCTGAATAGGCATCAATAAAATTGAGTATCTCGTTCCCGACCGTCGAGTCGATCATCCGAGCGATGTTGGGCAAATAAAAAGAATCCTTAGGGGATGCCTTGTTCAGATCCTTATAATATACACATATACTTAGCTTATTTCCTTTCTTAGGTACTACCACTACGTTGGCTAAGCAGTCTGGGTACTTAACTTCCCGAATATATCCTATTTTAAGGAGTTTAGATACCTCGTCCTTGATTAAAGGATGCTTGACTTCGGATTGTGGTTTCCTCTTCTGCTTAACTGTATGGAACTTCGGGTCCAAACTTAGCTTATTAGTGGTTACCTCCGGTAGGATCCCTTTCATGTAAAGATGGGACCAAGAAAAACAATATATGTTAGCTATAAGAAATTTAATGAGTTTTTCCCTGATCTCGAGTTAACTCTGTGTCCAGTTATACCTTCCGGCCAAGTAGGTGTTCGATCAATATGACTTGCTCTAGCTCTTTGACCATCGATTTGGTGGCATCAGAACCATCGAGAGCAATGAACGATCTAGGGACTCCGTAATCATCCTCCTCGCCTACTCCTTGGTCTTCTGGTCCATTCGGGGCCGGTATCAGTGACTGCTATTTAATGTCTTCCTTCCTAGTCGGCTCTATGTTCTTTGATGTCGAGATCAAGGGTACTAGGATCCTCTCGTTGACTGTGAACATTTTTTTTTATGCTGACTACTCTCCGTAGACTGTCTTAATTCCTCCCCGCGTAGGGAACCTTAGTGCTTGATGCAACGTTGAGGGTACTGGCCTTATATTGTGAACCCATGGCCTTCTGAATAAGGCGTCATATCTCAAATACCCTTCAATCATGTAGAATTTCGTATATTGAACTATCCTGGCGGTATTCACTCGCATGGTTATTTCTCCCTTAGTAGTTTCGTATGCCATATTAAATCCGTTCAACACCCGGACCGCTGATACTATTTGATCTTGCAACCCTAACTGCTCGACGACCCTTGATCTAATGATGTTGGCCAAGCTTCCTAAATCAATCAACACACGTTTAACCCGAGATTTTTTGATAAGTACAGATATCACTAGTGGATTATTATGAGGTTGTACGATTCCTTCGGTATCCTCGTCACTGAAGGAAATGGTTCCCTCCGGTATGTAATCTCATGTGCATTTTTTCCTCATGATGGATACCTTAGTGCGCTTTATCACGGGTCCCTGGGGGACATCGACCCCTTCATTGATCAGATTGATCACGTGTTGAGGTTCTTCTTGTCCCTCTATTTGTTGGAGTCCCTGTTCATGAAGTGGTTTTTGGCTCGATCACTCAGAAACTCTTGGAGATGCCTGTTATTGAACATACAGGCGACCTCTTCTCTCAACTGTTGGAAATCCTCGGTCCTGTGGCCATGAGTGCCATGATATTTACATATCAGGTTAGGATCCCTCAAGGTAGGGTCGGACTATAATGGTGGAAGCCACTTGGTTTCCTTGATGCGCCCAATGGCTTATACGATGCTGGTTGCATTGACATTGAAGTTATACTTTGATAATCTAGGTGCTTCCCTTCCCCCGAGCGGTCTCTCGGAACCATTTTTTATCATCAGACCTTGGCGATTGGGCCTTCAATCGCCTCTGTTTTCGTTCCTTTTAGAGTTGCACTAGGACTCATTTCCCTTTTGATCTGTAGTGTATGGTTGGTACAGATCTTGGACCGGCCTTCTTTAATAACACTAACTCGATCCCGTCATCTTCCAAGTCGTTACCTTTGATGGCGCACTTTTAGGATGTCACAGGACCAATCGGATCCGAGGTTCCGTTATATTTTGGGTATCCAGTATATGATACCTCTTCGGGATAGGCTTTGGTGTCGCGCTTGGAGGAAAAGGCTTTTGGACAAATTTTTTGGAGTCCAGGCCTTTCAATATCGGGGGCGCTCCTGGGATTTGATCGACCTGGGAATTATATGTGTCCACCTTCCTATCATTAGACTCAATTTCGTTTTCACCTAGCGCCACCTCTTTCGTTAATGCTTCAAGCATTTTCATTACTCGGGACTGATATCGGGCTTAGTTGCACCCGGCCTAATAGCGATCTGCTCATTTCTTTGGTTGATTTCCCGGGATGGTTCGGGCTCAACTCTGCTGGGGCGTAGCTTTGATTTTGTAGATGTGCTATTGCCATCTGTTGAGCCTGCAACATTTCGAAAATCACTCGTAGACTGATTCTGTCGCCTTCGTCCGCTACTTGAGCCATTGGTTAGGCTCCTCCGCTAACGCTGTTCTCGGGTCGGTAGGCATGTTGACGTCGATGGCCACATGCGAGTTACCATCGATTGGATCTGCAACTGGGACTCTGTTGGGATTAGCAGGGGGAAGCCCATTGCTAAGCACCATATTGTTGTTTTCGCCATGATGGCAAGACACCGACGGTCAAGTGAGTAGATTGAGAATTTGACATTTTTTTTAAACTAACCTAAAATTGAAACCTTAAAGAACAAGTGTAAAATAGAGTATGTTATGGAGATTTGTATCAAACCAACACTATTATCCTTAGCCCCACGGTGGGCGCCAACCTGTTTACCCTTAAAATAGATAACAATTAGCTTTGTACGCGATTTAAGGATATGTGGACAATTTCAACACAAATAACAAGAATGTTAGATAAATGAATTATAGATGAGATAAATAACCAAACCAGTTGTGAGGTTGAGTCCGAGCTCGGATTTTAGCTTAACAATAGTTTTGCCTTCGACCGGACCCTCGATTTGAAGCCAAATATGTATGAATAACTTTGATTAAAATAAGAACCTTTCAATAGCTAGAAAGCAGAGAAATAACTTTATATTGCCTTGATATGTGTGTTACAATGTGTCTTTGAATGAAAAAGTTTCCCGTTTATGTAGTAGGAGAGTTTCATCCCTAGTACAACTCAAAAAGGGTAAAATCCTCCTTTGTCGTCAATTACTGATATGCTACCGTCGTCGAGCGAGATTCGCGCTGTGGTATCCGGTTGGGTGCAGATATCACAGCCTTCTGTTAGTCGCGTGCAACCGTTCGTAGCGCCTTCCAAGATTTTGGAGCTTGCTTTGGGTTTGGGGAGGTTTGTTTTACCGGGCCCGGTGGTGAACACTCCGTTCGACCCCTGGTACGAGAAGTCCCCGATTTCGATTCTGATCCCATGCAGTTATGTTTTCACTTCGTTTGGCCCACCAAAAAATCGGGGTATATGTTACCCCGGTTTTACCCGTATACAAACTTCCCTTTGTTTGCATCGTTCTAAACGTTAAACAAAACCAAAGTAATTCAATGACTCATAGCGAAGTAATTATCTCCTACTGTATACTACTTGGAGACGTATTGGAATGTCAATAATTAGAAGCTTACTGTTTGAGATGCTAGTCTATATCCTTTCTCTCAAGTCTTAACTGCTTCTCAAGAGAAAGATTCTCAAGGGCTAACTGATTATGGGCCTAGAATACCACTTCATTAGTAACAGACAAGTAATTAGGCCTGTTGAGTGCCAACCCACAAAAATCACAATGGAGTGGGCTTCTTGGACTTTTCATTTCTTTGAGCCCAGCCAAAACTATCTGGGCCATAGTAATATTTGGACAACACTGGTTTCCCCAGGATATACAATATGGAGTATAAATTTTAATAGGGAAAATGACATAGTTACCCACAAAAACAAAACTATTTACCCTTGCCTACCCATTTATTTTTCTACCCATCAAACTAATTACATTTCCTACCCACACTAGTTTTTTGGGGGAATTTTCTCTTTTTTCTCCAATTCGTTTTTATTTCTATGCTTCTTCTTTTTTTCTTTTTTTTTCCTTTCTTTTCTCCTTTTCTTTTTTCTCGTTTTCTTCTTATTTTTTATTTTTTCCTTTTCTAATTTCATTTAATTTCTTTTATTTATATTCTTTTTCTCTTCATAATCTAATTTTATATACTCTTTTTATTATTTTTTATTGTTTCTTTTATATACAATAAGAAAAAATAACTTATATAGTAAATATTTGTCCACTCTTTTTTTAAATATAACT
>ML242397.1:0-67005 GCA_005239495.1 Nicotiana undulata | reverse complement strand
GGGGGGGGGGGGGGGAGGTGATTTGTGTGGTGTCCAATATTCGCGTGAAGTAGTTATAGAAGGACCTGGTTCTTCTATGTGTTCCAACTCCTACTGTTGCGGAATAATAAATGCAGAAAAGTAAAGAACACATATATTTTTACGTGGAAAATACCTGGCTCAAAAGGTAAAAAACCACGACCTACTACTCAGTAGGATTTTCTCCAAACACTTCACTACAACAATGAGTCAACAACATTTACAAAATAAACTCTTTTGTAAACCTAAGGACTACCTCTAATCCCTTTGTGGCAAACTAGCCTCTAGCTATTTGCGACAAACTTCAAGTTAGCTATAACTTGAACACTCAGTACCTATTATAATTTTTTCTAGATAAAGCTGAAAGATAAACGTTGTAATCACCTACTACAAATAAACTACACTAAAAGTCAACAGATGGAAGTGGTTCTTCTAGCTGGTTCAGGTAGCTCCAGATTCGACTCTCCAATTTGGCTCGAACTGCTTGCAAAATTTCTTCACGAATTTTGCTCTCAATTTCTGATAAATTTCTGTTTTTGTGCGTCTCCATATCATAAGAACAATCTGCAATTTATAGGAGTTAGTAGATAAGGAATTAACTAGAATTCTAATGCAACTCTTCCTTGGTGAAAGAGTTCTAGTCAAACTCAACTCCTAAATCCTTCCTTATCTTAGATTATGTTCTTATTGAATAAGAAGTCCTTCTCCAATTTTGTTTTTGCAATCTTTTCAATCAGAAGATATCTCACTTTCACCAGAATACGTTTATCTCCTGCATGTGCATCTCATGTGCCTTTGAATCTGCTCGTCTATGTCATCTGTGATAGACCTGGTTCATCTCGGAGTTACTTTGTCAATCTTAAAAACTATTTCCTTACTTGGGCCAACATATCTAGATAAATATGACTTTAAGGAATACTCCACGAACAAAAGTGGAGCTCACCAATAGCACTGGAACAGAGAAAAGTCCTAACCCGTAGCCTGTTCGCCTGCAAAACCGGTTCCTAAGTGTACCGCAGACCAACGTAGGTTCCCAAAAGAGAACGTCAGTACCATCCATTGTACTTAGTGAGTCTCAACGACAGGGGACGAAACTTTAATACAATACACATTACGAGCAAAGTATCTAAATGCATAGAAAACATAAAGCTTCTAAGAATAATTCTAAAATAATTGCATAATATTAGTTTATGAATATTCTAAAGAAATTCTTTTCTTTTTCAAAAAAAAAATACTTCTCTTTATACTTGGGAGTTCCAACTATCCTGACCTATTTCTGTCTTAGTCACCGTGTGATCGGCACGGGTTCGATCCCAACCTGATCGAATAGGCCCAATCCACGAGGTGCCACTCGCTTCATGGTTCTCAGCGCTCATGTATCATACCTTAGCATGGCTAAGTGAATTCTCAGCAACGAGACCCTCGGCTCGTGTGCTTCCTACTTTGGCACAAGTAGTTTCAGGAAGTCAACGTCTTGGTCAGGACCCTCGGCTTGGACGATGACCCCTTCTCAGAATAAAGGATACTCTCAAAAATCTTTTCTTTCTAAAACTTCTTCTTATGACCTTTCAAGTCTAAATCTTTCAAACATACTTATTCTAGAATTCTTAAATGTAAGGTATGACATAAGAATGAAATAAACATTCAAAATTATTTCTAAATATTCTTGCTTTTTCATGAATTTTTAACATGAAAATGGCATATAAGAATAACACAAAAATCTGAAATTTATGCACATATATCAAATAATCATCTAAACTTTAGCTAGAAAATAATTCTAAGCTAGTAGGTACTTACTTGCCCCAATTAAGTACATATAAATTCTTTTAAATAATTCATCAAACACTTTGTATGCGTGCTTTTGTGAGTTAAACCGCTTTAGTAAAAGGTTATATCAACTCACCTCAAAACTTCTCGATTCAATATGTAGGCCCCGGTCCAACTAACACCAGTCAAACAATCGATTCTACAACAACCCGTGCATTTTAATCAATTTTAAAGTTTCACACCTAAACATGCAATTTATGGTTGATATAGAGAAAGAAGGGATTAACTATCCAATTCTTATATTGTAGGATAATTGACAATAAGGAATTTTATATATCTGATCAAGAATTAGTGATTCGTAATGAAACCTGGAATCTTCCGTGAGTATTTTATTGTGAAGCCCCTATTGTTTCTTGGCAAACAGAACTTGAGTTCTGTTGTTCCTTTTTAATCCTAAGGCTTTATGCTTTTTTCCTGCCAAGAGCCCTTTATGGGCTTGGCTTACAAGCCCTCTTTCTTTTTCTTTTTCTTTTTTCTTTTTCTTTTTTCCTTTTTCTTTTGACTTAAGTAGTATTTAATTATACATACTTTTAGTAATTACTAATATTAANTATATATATATATATATTATATAGGCAAGATAAAAATAATAATTTAATTCTATAATTAGTCTGTCTCGAAACTTTATAAATTTGAGGAGTGTTACAACATCAAAATTTACGACGCTATATATATATATATATATATTATAGGCAAGATAAAAATAATAATTTAATTCTATAATTAGTCTGTCTCGAAACTTTATAAATTTGAGGAGTGTTACAACATCAAAATTTACGACGCTATATATATATATATATATTATATAGGCAAGATAAAAATAATAATTTAATTCTATAATTAGTCTGTCTCGAAACTTTATAAATTTGAGGAGTGTTACAACATCAAAATTTACGACGCTATATATATATATATATATATTATAGGCAAGATAAAAATAATAATTTAATTCTATAATTAGTCTGTCTCGAAACTTTAAAAATTTGAGGAGTATTACAACATCAAAATTTACGACGCTATCTTCTCCTCTTTATTCACATATGACTTGAATAAAAATGTGTTGCATGCATTTTGCGTACTTTGGCATCCTTCGACTAATATGGTTTGTTCTTGTATTGGAGAGATATCCATTTCACTACAATCTACAAAATGTGATGGCCAAATCATTGTTCGAGTATTTGCAATAATGAAATACTATCTGTATGCAACATAGAGATTACTTTCCAAGATGCTCGTTTATGTTAATCTCATTTCACATAGTTAACAAAAATGTAGTTTCAATTTGTATTTGGAAAGAAAAGAATAAGCAAACATATCTTGAATGAGACCTGCCGATTGTAAGTTCTCAGTGCACAGAAAAAAGTAATAAGTAAAGTACAAGTTGGCATTAGTGTGGCCCATGCAGGTCTCAAACTTGCAACCTTGGTGTTATTAGTACGATCCTCTAACCAACTGAGCCAACGGGCTTTGTTATGTCAATTCAATATAAAAATTGCACGGGGCACCCTATTTGGTCGCCCCCATTTAATCTATACTCATATTTTTAAAATTATTTAACTTATACCCTAAATTTTACAACTTCAGGCGCTCCTTCTTCCGTCTACCTGTGCAAAACTTCAGTTTATTTGGTGTTGAAGTTTTTACAAATGAACTAAATTTTTTGGAAAATCTTTATGACAAAATTAAACTTTAGCTTATTTAGTGCTGAAGTTTTTACAAAAGAACTAAATAACTTCAGCATCTTCTACTGAAGTTTTTGAAAAAGCTTTATGACAAAACTAATGAATCCAGGACAAAACTTTAGCTTATTTAGTGCTGAAATTTTTACAAATGAACTAAATAATTCAGCAGCTTCTGCTGAGGTTTTTGAAAAGCTTTATGACAAAACTAATGAATCCAGGACAAAACTTCAGCTTATATAGTGCTGAAGTTTTTATAAATAAACTAAATAATTTCAACATCTTCTGCTGAAGTTTTTGAAAAAGCTTTACGACAAAACTATTGAATCCAGGACAAAACTTCAGCTAAAACATGCTTAAGTACAACAAATAGAGAACAAAAATTCAGCTAGTAGAATGCTTAAGTTCAGCAATTACAAACAACTTCAGGCCCGTCTCCTAGAATGCTGAAGTTTGTGGTAATAATTGCGTGGGGTAGCCACTTATTAAAGTGGTATTTACTTTTTATCCAGTATTTTTAATGCTGAGCAAAAGTAGCCACTAGTCTATTAAAATTAATATGAAAAGACTTAATTACCCTTTCCTTTCCAAACAAAAATACAGTAGGTTGGAAAAACTGGGTAGCGGAGCTAGACTTGGCACCGATACACTATCATCTTTAATATGGGTGATTAATTAGCTTCGAAATTGTTGCGTCGTCTATTCGTTTCTATTAATCTCTCTTTCTTCTTTAATGCTCCTACTAGTTGGCTTGACCTTAGTCTTTCAAATTGTTATTGCACGGTGTTTAGCCAACTGAAGTTTCTTAGCCCCCTTAGATTGCTAGAATGGGAGAATTTATGTTCTTTAAATTTCTCTTTGTTATCATCAGTTTAATTTGTGTTATGAAGATTAGCCTTTTGGTTAGGCAACATAAAAAAATTATAAAGAAGAAGGAAATCAAGGAGTAAGTTTTAGACAATAGGTCCTAAACTTATAGTTACAAGTTCAAAACTTAAGCACTATAAGTCCTGAACTTAGACTAACAAGCTCAAAAGTTAAAGACAATAGGTCCTGAACTTAGACTTACAAGTTCAAAAGTTAAGGACGCTTGGTCCTGAAGTTTGAGTTCCAAGTTCAAAAGTTAAGGACATGCAGTCCCTAACTTACAGTTACAAGATCAAAAGTTAAGGATAATAGGTCTTTAACTTTGACTAACAAGTTCAAAAGTTAAGGACGCTTGGTCCTGAAGTTTGAGTTCCAAGTTCAAAAGTTAAGGACATGTAGTCCTGAAGTCCTTAAGTCCTGAAGTTTAGTTCAAAAGTTAAGGACATGTAGTCCTGAAGTCCTTAAGTCCTGAAGTTTAGTTCAAAAGTTAAGGACATGTAGTCCTGAAGTCCTTAAGTCCTGAAGTTTAGTTCAAAAGTTAAGGACATGAGCATAAGGGTATTTTCGTCCAGGCAGTTAAAGTTTATTAAAGCAGTGGCTAAAGACTAAAGACATTTTAAACAGTGACTTAAAAATAAATACATATGTTATTAGTGGCTAACCATGCACTTCCCCAAGTTTGTGTGATTCTCTTTGCTACTTCAGGCCCGTATGCCTGAAGTTTGTGCGGAAAGTGGGTACGCTTGCAATTTTTCTTGTAAAGCGAATATAAGTTAAAACGTGACCCAAAAAACGGTTATAGGTGCAAATGCCCCCAATTCAATCATAGGATCAATTAATACAAAACAAATCTGGAGCCACGCTCAAAGTCAACAACACAAGTTTTTATAAGTAGCCGTTGTCTGCCTGTACCATTTAAAATTTGAAAAAAATCCAAATTAGAAAAATGGAATCCACAGCTCCACCGTCACCTTTCCCCGACAATCAGATCCACCGCCCAAAAAGTGGCCGGAAACCCCTTCAGCCCAAGAATACTAATACTCCGGCAACTCCCAATAATCATCCCAAGCCCAAAACTCTACAATCGATAGGAATCTCACTAACCCAAAACCCAAACGAAGAGAAAGAGAATCTCCGTCCAAAAAGGGAAAAGACAGTACTGTGCATTCAGGCGGAAGTACCATTTGATTCATCGTTAGCTGAGGAGCTGAGCGCCATTCGTGAGAAGCTCGAGAGGCTGAGAATCGATAGAGAGAAGACGGAGAAGATGTTGAAAGAAAGGGATCTGATGCTGGATTTAGAGATGAAAGAGTTGTTCAACAGAGGAGAGCTGCAGAAAGAGCTTGAACTTGAAGTCGATCGCCTTTTCCGATTAAAAGAGCTCAGATTATCCTTCGTGGTAACTCTATTCATTTTTTCTGATTGCTTTTAGTTTGACCAGAAATGGGAAGTACAAAATTTCAAATCTGTGTTTGCAATCAAAATAAAAAACAAATCTAAAAATTTGATGGTAATTAGAAGTGAATAAGGATATCTCCTATTGAAGTTGTTCTTGACTAATTTTGTTGTTTGTGGGTTGAACTAGGTAGCTGTGTAAGGATGTGTTTAATGTAAAAAATTGCTGGCATTTTTTAAAATGAACATGAGTACAGAATTTAAATAACGGATTATTAGAGATTTAGAGGAAATTGAATGATTGATTGACAAATTGACTATGGTGGTATTGCAGCAGAAAATTTCTCCGATCCGAACGCTCAGGGAGAAGGAAGAAGTAAAGAAAATGAATGGATATCAGCCTAAGGCAAGTAAAACTTTATTTTACTAGCATCCTCTTCTCCAGTCACAATTGATTTATTTATTTGATCGAAATCTTATTATTTTTAGCGCATTGAGTCAAAGTTTACAAGGCATGTTCTGTTTCTTTCGTTGACATTGATTTTTATTTATTTTTAAAACTTATAGGAACTGAATTATGACGATGAAGATGACATCAGGACTGAAAGCTCATCGGAGAACGACCCCAGTGCCATAGGGAATGAAATTATAGCTATAGTCACTACTCACTAAGCATTTGTTTTTTGTTGTCTCCAAACTTCATTTCTTTTTTTTCATACCTCATGAGAAATCAATATAAACTATTTACATTTCTGTTTACCCTGAAATTTGAGTAACAATTTAAATTTATAATGAGGTGTTAAAGATATGTGATTTGGTCAAATACTAATTGTTTAACAAGAAGATATATGCGTAAGTTTAGTAAGCAAGTTAAATCAAACCGATGTCTGAGCAGGCCTCGACCTCGAGCTAAGATGACCTCGAGATAGACCTCGATGAACAGTAAAATAAAACAAAGAAAATATAGTAAAACTAAAGGACAATTCTGAGAGATGAGCGCAAAAGTAAAGGTGTATATTCTTTTCCAATGATTGATGATCCTTACAAAAGAGCAACCTCCCCTTTATATAATAAGGGAGGTCCTGAATATGGTACATTTCTATTTCCAGAAAGGAATCTAATCGGTACAATTGTCTAACAAATTTGTACGAATTCGTACGAATCCGTTACGGGATTTACGCCTTGATCTTTGTGATTGCGGAATTCCCGCTCATTCAGGTACAAGCCAAAACCGGTGCCATTTCGAGGTAGCTTATATTCTGCCCTCGATGTCGAGTGCTTTGGTCCTCGAGGTCTGCCCTTCTTCATTGGTCTCGAACCCAATCTATCTCGATCCATCTGAACATGGCCTCGGGGTGACCTCTTGAGCTTATGAAATCGAGCTTACCCGATTTTAACCGCATACCATTTCATACAATTCCAATCATCAATTTACTAGTTGGTTGGTGGAGGTATTCGAAAATGCTGTCCCAATTAATCTAAAATCGTATTATGTAGGGCTCATTTAAATAGAGCAATCCTAAAACAATGAAAGCTGATACCAGAATATATTTGTGGAATGATTACATCCCCGCCCTTTTTTTTTCCCTTTCTTTGGACTGGCCAAAAAACTTTAGTTTGAATTCTTACAACAAATGTAACAACAACATTTTCTAGAAAAATGGGTTTGGCATGTAGAGATTGTTTTGGTAATAAAGACTAATATTATTACCTTAACTGTCTTGGGAAACATAGTCCAATGTAGTCATCGTCAATTCGTCATAGTTAAAAGATTACTAAAGTAGGAGAGAATGTCAGATTTTTAAGCTCTCAATAATTCAAACTACATCCTTCTTTTGCATACTTGTGATGCTGATTGATTTAATAAGAGAGGTCCACCAATGGATGAAAAAATAAACAAACCAAATTCTAATCGAAATGCCACCTTGAAATAGTCAATTTGGAATTTCCTTTTTTCTTCCCTTTCTTTAATTTGAATTTAATGGATACGTTGGACCTAAGAAAATGAGAGGGAAATGATGAATTTAACTTTATGCTTCTGATTTCAACTTCAAACAGAGGAAAGGAGAAATAAGATCCGGAACAAACTATGTTTCATTCTATCCAAAAGCTAACAAAAATGGACCCAAAATTTTTATATACTATTTTATCCCCACAAAAAAGAAAAACTGGTTTTACTTAGCTACATGCATGTTTGTTCATCTTTATTGTGTTGGTGTGTTAACAGAAGTTGGTTCGGCGAATACTCACCTGACTTATGTTGAAACTAAATGTGTCGAACGTGACAATTACAATCAGATGAGAATTTTATTTAAATTCTTTGAATCTTTTTAATAATCTTGTGATGCTGATCGATTTAATAAGAAAATCCCATAAAATGGAAAAAAAGGATAAACAAACCAAAACCAATTCGAAATGCAATTCACTTTGACATTATACTTGGATCAAAGAAGTGAGAGGGAAATGATGAATTTAACTTTATGCTTTTGGTTTCAATTTTAAAAAGAGGAAATGAGGGATAAGATCGTGAACGAAATATATAGTTTTCTTTCTATCCCAAAGTTGACAAAAGGATACCCAATTAATTGGTTATTTTACCCTGAAAACGTTAAAAAAACACAAAAAAAAAAACTAGAACGTACTTTGCAACGTAACTAGGGACTCTTGGCAAGTGAATATATTATACACAATCGGTTAGAGAGAGAACCTCCTCCCTTTCACTAAACTTCCCTATCCACTCTAGTCTTCCTTAGTTCTATCACCATGCACAATCAATCCTCCCCTCCATTCGAGGATCCATCAACTACCACGATGCACTTAGATTCATCCTCAGCAAATTCTTTAGGCCCGTCCTTTAATCAAACTTTACTCGCTGACCAAATCCCCATAATCTCCAATGAACTTAATCAATGTCACCTCAATTTGTCCGATGAATTCCCAACTGAGCCATCTCTAGACAATTTCATCCCACTAAAAACAGCAGATAAATCAAGACTTTACTCTCCTTGGCAATACTCACTTATAGTAAAAGTCTTTGGATGAAAAATTGGACATTTAACTCTCCAGCAAAAGCTCACAACGTTATGGAAACCTACAGAAAAATTATCCCTAATAGATTTGGGTAATGATTTCTTCCTTATAAAATAACAAACGGAAGAAAACATGACTAAAGCTTTGCATGAGGGACCATGGTTTGTCCTAAGTCATTTCTTACTGGTGCGCAAATGGGAAACTCAGTTCATTGCATCTAATACTCAACTCACCTACTCAGCCATATGGAGTCGTCTTCCTGAGTTGCCCACTGAGTTCTACGATTTTGACATCCTTAGAGAAGTAGGAAGCAAAATCGGAGAACTACTTAAGGTGAATTCCTGTACCTCATATACCACTAGGGGCCGCTATGCAAGAATTTGTGTAGAAATATACCTATTGAACAACCTCTTACTTCCCATGTATACATCGACACCCGTTAACAACAAATTCTATATGAAGGCATCAATATGCTCTGTATCCAGTGTGGACGTTTACGCCACACCACAAGAAACTGTCCTTTTGTTTACACCCCTTCGCCCACCCAAATACTACCCCACAAAGACACATCCAACAAGCCATTAGAAGCAACTTCTATTGAATATGAATGGAAAACTATAATTTTCACACGAAGGCACGGGAAACAACGATTGGCTACAAACACAACAAATGACACCATCCAATCCTTGCAACCACAGACACGATGAGCCCCACATACTGCAAAACAAGGTATGACTCTGCACCCAGAAGGACCCACAGGTACGGCCATCGACTTGTTATCTCTTAAACCTAATAACCTAGAATCACGTTTTTTTCCAAATATGACCCTTAAGGTCTCATTAAAACTAATAATTTTAATTCACTAGAAAATATTGAAACAAATTTGGACTCTGCTAATGATCAAAATCTAGCTATTGAATTGATCCATGCAGGCCCAACAGTACAACAATTTCCCAAGGCCCAAGACCATAACAATCAAGCTACCTTGGTCTACCCGTCCACGGCCCAAGACACACTTCAATACACTCAACTCCTCAACCAACACGTTTTTTATATGAATAGTATTGTAATTGCCACCAATCCATCTCCTAACCATTCCACGTCAACCCCACATCCTTCATCGACCAACCATAATCTAGCTCACAACCATTCCCACTCTTTTAAGACTAGCCCATCATCACCTCCTATAAGTAATGATAGCCTAACAATACTAGTTAAGCCCACGGAACTCAACACACTACCACTATATCAATCTCAATCTCAATACCTAACTCCACACTCAAGACCACGTGTAAAGCCCATCACCCTAATACAAGAAACCCCCTTAGTGGTCTCACCGCCTCAAACAATCACTACTCAACCTACAAATAATACTACACTGACCAATTCACTCCCTCCAACTGATCAACACAACCTTTACTCAATTCCCTCACACTCCACTACAAATAATGCAAGGTTACAACCAAGCCAACCCTACTCGTCGCATGCACAACCACAAACCATCTCTACTCCCTTATTGTGCTCTCAACCTCCATCACATCCTCTCCACCAGCATGCAGAACCACATTCCACCTCCACAAACGTATCCCAGCATTTACACCTCCCAAGTCCCCAACCCTTACAACCCACCACAATCTTGGCTAGAAATGGGTCTCCAGAAGCATGCCCTCACCTTTACCATGATGATCAACAAACAAGAAGTGATCATCAAAATCCGGAACCCTCTGGACATAGCACAAATAGTGACAGAGGGGATGAAGTTAGCGATGGAACTTTATGGTCAATACCAGTGGGCGATGTCACAAGTACCACTTTGGGCATCAAGCCAAGCTCCTCTCATGCAATCCCACTTTTGGAATGCTCCACAAGCATATCCACCTTACAACCACCCACACAACTAAGACGACCTGCCATTTACCCACTACACCAATCCATAATTCCTTGGATTCACCAGGAATTCTTCATGCATGCACCAACTCCGCCCACCTCATCGATGAGTCCCTTCGAACCACTAACCCTATCCTCCAGTTCAATGACAAACAACCCTCCCGGTCCAAGCGCACAAGAAAACCTCACACCCCAGGAAATAACTGCTGTCATGGAGGAGATGAGGGAAACACGCACGGAGCCAATATGGCTAAAGCGTTGTCATATCTCCATCCTTAAAAGGCAGTACGAAAACAATTACTCCTTACTTGCCCACCAGAAATGACACAATGCTCAATCACGCTGAAACCCATTGTTAACCCAGAGGTGGGGAAATTTGCAGTCATTTTCACTCCCACTCTTCAATATCAGACTCAGGCAGTCAGTGGAGGGGTACCACAAATGGAGAATCACCAATTATCCAGCATCCGACCTCCCCCACTAGTCGATCTATGAATTTCGTCATTTGGAACTGTCGAGGTGCTCAATCACCCGACTTCCGACATAATTTTAGAAGCATGCTCAACTACTATAGGCCCACTCTGGTTGTTTTCCTTGAAACTCATATAACTGACCATGCCAACCTTATGGAAGATTTTGATTTTTCAAATTTCTCACAAGCTCCTGCCCAAGGCCAAGTAGGGGTAACTATTGTACTTTGGAATGCAGATCATGTCACAGTGAACAACATTGCAGTTACAAATCAGGAAGTTCATTGCATGGTGCAGGTATACCCTAAACCTAACCCTTTTTATTTTTCTGCTATCTATGCAAGCCCTAATCTCATGCATAGTAAAATCCTCTGGCTAAATTTAATATGTATAGACAACACTTTTTCAGGCCCCTGGTTGTTAGGAGGTGACTTTAATGATATCATTGCTTCTTCCGAAAAAGTTGGGGGACGGGTAATTGATCTAGGTTATAGGGGCAGTCGTTACACTTGGACTAATAAAAGGATTCGAGGGGCTATGATTCTAGAACAACTAGATAGAGTGGTAGATAATTTTGAATGGTTACAACAACATCTAGAAGCCTTCATAAAGCACTTACCGCGTACTCACTCAGATCACTGCCCGTTGCAACTAATGCTTGAACAAGCAGCACCACCTAGGGCTAACATCTTTAGATTTGAAACCATTTGGTTGTCTCACCCAGAGTTTAATTCTCTTATTCAAAATACATGGCTTCACCATAAATATCTTCTGGAAGCCATAAAAAATTTAACAACCTCGGTTCATGAATGGAACCATATTACTTTTGGTAACATATTCATCCAAAAGAAGCAACTGCTTGCACGACTTTATGGCTTGCAAGCATCCCTTCATTACCCAACTAGCCAAATTTTACAACACCTAGAACAAGAACTTATTGAAAAATTTAACCACATTCTTAAACTTGAGGAAGTATTTTGGAACCTAAAATCAAGAATCTCTTGGTTACAAGATGACGACGCTAATACAAAAAATTTCCACTTAACTACTCTTAAAAGGAGACGTCAAAATTGTATCCTAGCAATAAAGGATAACTCAGGTGAATGGAATTATGATACAAATCAAATAAAAGAGACTTTAAACTCTTTTTATCAAAATTTGTATACCACAGACCACCTAAGCTCTCCTAGATCCTTCACAAAATCTACTATACTATCTTTAACACAAGAGGATTATAATTCATTGAAGGAACCTCTTCAGGATTCTTAAATCCTTTTTGATCTCAAATCATTTAAATCGCTAAAATCACCTGGTCCATACGGTTTACACCCTCTATTTTTCCAAAAAATTTAGAATTACGTGGGCCCTTCAGTCATCCAGTTTTGCAACAACATTTTCCAACAAAACAAGATTCCATCAGAAATAAATGAAACATTTATTTGTCTGATTCCTAAAAATCAGAGCCCTACATCCCCTTCTCAATTATGCCCTATCAGTCTTTGTAATACTATCTATAAACTGATTACAAAAATCATAGTCAATAAATCAAGCACATACTGCATAAGCTCATTCACCCTTCAAAGTCAGCTTTTCAACAAAATAGGAGGGCTTCGATAATGCAATCATAGTTCAAGAAATACTCCATCATTTGAAAACATCTAAAGACAAATGCCCCAAAATGATGCTTAAAATTGATCTAGAGTAGGCATCTGATCGCGTAGAATGGATTTTTATCCGCCATACCTTGATTCACTTCAATTTTCCCACTACTCTTATAGAGCTAATTATGTCATGTGTTACAACAAGTACTACCTCCATCCTCTTTAATGGTAGTCCAACACAGGCCTTCAAACCCTCGGGAGGTATTAGGCAAGGCGTCCCACTCTCTCAATATCTATTCATACTGTCTATGTAAATGTTCTCACAAAGCATAAATTTGGTTGTTGATTAACAATCATGGGACCCCATCTATTTAACTAAACATGCTCTGCCAATCTCCCATTTATTTTTTGCGGATGATATTATCTTGACGGCATGAATAAATACACGTACATGTCACTCTCTCCATATCTATCCATACTCGTTTATGTCACGACCCAAACCAATTGGCCGTGACTGGCACCCCGTGCCTTACTCAACTGAGTACCAACGTAACATATCTTTTGTATTATACTATTATAGGTAAATGAACTAGAAAGGCTATCATGAGATGAGTAGAATAAATCATGAGGGAATACTCGACATAGGATGACCCAACATGATATACCGACTTATGCATATGACGTATGGGCCTATAAGACAAAAATGATCACTCGTACACTAAATATAGGCCGACCCATACAATCTTTCATATACATGACATAAGTATAAAAGACTTTAAGAGTAGATAAATACCATACAGGTCAGAACAAGGCCGTGCCATACCAATCAATACATGTCCAAATCATATTAACCAAATAAGCAACTCCGGAGCAAATGAAGCGCACCAACACCTTTTGCTGAGCTGATAGCCTACTTAAAGGACTCTCAACCTATCTTCGGGATCTGTGGGCATGAAATGAAGCATCCCCAAGCAAAAGGGACGTTAGTGCAAATAATGTACCGAGTATGTAAGGAATGAAAATCAGTAAATAAAATACATGAGAGCACGGAGTAAAAGACTCAACATGTAAGTCTGAATAGCTTTGTGTATCATTTTATATTGATAATGTCATGCATATGCGTATAAATGTCATACCATGCATAGGTATATGCGTACATAACATCATCAAGCCTCCAAGGGCATCCCATCATATCATCTCGACCACTGTGGGCAAATCATCAACGTATACCAGCTGATCGGGTGATGGTGCATATACAACTCCATAACCTTTCCTTATACCCCATATACATATATATACATACATATATATACGCGTATATAACTCCATCTAGTCATATGTCAATCTACATGTATAAATGAATGCAATGCATAATGAGTGAGTTAATAAGATTTCTCAATATGCCATAAGATCATTACGCCTTTGATTAATATCAAGAAATAAACTTTATCTTACGTATTTTCTGAGACCCATAAACAAATGATAGAATAATAGGAAACATGGGGAATCAAGAACATAGGTACCTCTAGTATTTCTATGAATAGAGTCATTTATGAAAGTTGTGCATTTTGCTCATTTTGTTTGTATCGTATGGATCAGGCCAAAAGGAAAAAAGGGATAGACTTAACATACCTGAGACGATTCTCTTAAAAATCCTTCTAACCCACATCTTTTTCGGATATAAAACATGTAACCGCGGATCAAAGTAGGAAAAAATCCGTATGATATTCTTGAGAAAGATTGTACTATGCTCTCTTAGAATCACATCTCACGTTGTTGTTGTGTTATAAGGTTTCATATGAAGTCTTGTTTAGAATCCCATATGTTACTAACAAGCTTATGTATCTCACTTAAAAATGTAGGAAAAGCTCTTAAAATTGAGGGTTGTGGGCCCCACTTTGTATGATTACTTGGCCAACAAATTCCTCCAAATATTCCACATAATCTCATAAATCAAAGAGTATTGTTTGGTCTCTGAGTTATCTTTCCCTTGCTGCATAAAATACTAATCACTTTTAACATACTTTATACATCTTACAATCATGGTCATGCGGTACCTTGTATGGCACTAGTCTATAAATACCGGGTATTATAGCTTGGACCGTATTTTATCTTAAAATGATAACCTTCAATGGGACTCATTATCTTCGATTCTCTTACCCTCTCACCTTTACAAATTTACTTATTACTTATTTGAAATAGCATAATACTTATAACCTCAAAATAATCGTGTCCTTGAACTGATGTCAATTATCTTACGGAGATTCCAACGTACCTTACTATAGGGTGTAATATCACCATAATACAGTGAGGTGTAACATCATTCCATCCTTTGGAACATTCGTCCTCGAATGTTGTAGGCACTTATCTGACTTATAACCGGATAGCTCTTACGAATGGTTTTAATATTGTCCTCGCCATCTAGACAATTGTTCTGTGAATAAATCCAAAGGCCAGGGCATTCCCCCCTTTAGGCCTCTTTCTCACACCTCGACTTGTGGTAGGAATTCTTCCAATCTCGTAACTATTGCTACCTTCTATTATGTAGTCTGTACAACTTTGTCCTTGTATGTGCGCTTATGCGACTCTTCCCTCTTTTTTCCTCCAGCCTTTAGCCAATATCTAGGCCTCACCTTATGAACATCTATATAATTATGACAAGTTGTCCCTCTGGGTGTTTATGGCTTTACTACATCTAAGTAGGTTATACTATACCATAACTCTCAATAAACTGAGGTCTGCTACCAAACTCCAGGTTACTCTCGTTGCTTATCCTATATCTATAAATCTAAGTCCTTTAATGTTTCTTCATTACTTTTCATATTAATAATGATGGCCTAATCTCACCTCATACTTTGTAACTTTTATCCATCCATTGTTGATACACAATCTACTACGGATAACATGAAACCTCTTACGTAATACATTGTCACTAGGGCTTACGTTTCATAGGGGAATATCTTAAGTGACTTGCCTAATCCATCTAGGGGCAATACTATACTCCAATAACCATTTTCATAGCATTCAACATGATTCATATTATGGGGGGGGGGGGGGGGGGGGGGTGGGGTCTTCAAATCGTTACTTAATCGAAGGCCCAAACGTCATCCTTTATCTATCACAAGTACACCCTTATTCTACTACCAGGGCACCATTCCATCTCTTCTAGATGCTATTAGTCTTAGACTCCTTTGAGTTCATTCAGGCTATACTAAGCTTTCTATAACTTAGAGAAACCATTAGCTCTCTTGATTTCATGGGCTTAATTCCGAGGACTTATCTATTGTCGTCACCTTCTCACTCGCCTTTCCTTATCCTTACTAATATCTTCCTAAAACCTTGTCGCTTTACCATACTTAAGATTGCAATCTACACATATCTATTTATACTACTCGCAACCTCCTTCAACTTGCTTGCACCATAGATTTCCTTATATCATTCTGGAACATCAAGCGAGACATCACATCGTCTCTAACTATTCTTTATTCTCTTAACTAGACCTATCCATACCTAGAAACCATAGGCTGGAAGATGTGCCACTAACGACGCCGCTATGATTCCTGGATACTGAATCCCCTCGCTTATAGCCATCTACTCGAAGTATGGATTATACACAACCTTCCGCATGTGAGTATCTCTTATGTTGTTCACCTTTACCGTACTTACCTTATAATCTCGCATCATATCTTCTATCTCTTTGATGACCTCTTTTCCACATAGGTATAATTCACATCCGCGACTTGAAGCTCTATTATAATACTTTCGCCTCTGGTGCATACACGATCCGGTGGGAGCTTCATACTGACTTGTTATGAGGCTGGTACCTTTCTAACTGGCTTTATCGTAGAGCTGTTATAGAACATAGTTGTTGTACTATCTCTCTTGTACCTTTGATATTAAGGGTGATCCTGGAATGTTCTCAATCACGATTTCTATAATCTTCTGGGTCCAATAATCAGACTCTTGATTTACTTGGTTGATGTAATTCTTTAGTTTCCTCTTCCTTCTGATCAGCCTTTATGTAGGCTTAAACTATCTTCCGATCTATGGCTCCTGGTATTATTATTACTTTAGCCTTTCATGGGCGCTATGGGATATCCATGATACAGTCTTCTAACAATTCAATCATTTGTCTGTGACCTGGACTCAATTCTTTCTTTTAACTTATACTGGAGTCTTCTAAGGCTAAATGGTTATAAACATATATGCTGCATGGATAATACTCCGAAATCTTAAGTGCGTTCATAACATAATTAACTTTGGATCATTGATCGAATAATTCTTTTGTTCCTTCTCATCTTTCTTTAAACGTAAGCTGTTACTTTTCCTGATCTTTCTGCCCCCTTATTGCGTACATACTTAGCTTATCTTAATTCCCACACATGCTGGAATTTTCCTACAACTCATATGATCTCGAATATTACTTTTGATTTTACTTCTCGTTCATTAGCCACAGTAGGTGCCACTTTCTTATGGAGTGCATACAATGTTGTAGTGAGACTAATTTTACATGACCATTTCTTCTTCAAGTTACTAAGTTTTGGTTGAAGCCTTCTTCCTTATTTCCTCAGCTAGTCTTTCAATGTAGCACTTAGGGAGGACCCTCTGACTCTTGTAAAGCCGTGAGCTTATGACATTGTATACTCGACGGAATGTTTGATGTCCTTTCTCGCCTCTAATTATCCATAGTTACTTACCTCCACGCCCTTGTGCTTGTAGGGTTGCCCGTGAACTGATATTTTTACTGTCTTCCCAGTGGTACCCTCTTTTATTTCCATAACACTCATACGGTACCTTTAACTACCCCAACTCCTATCAGAATATTTCTCAAGGATCACGATATCATTATTTGCGAGACTGGATTCACTATGTTGGGGTTCACTATGTTCATCTTGCACGATCTGCTGATTTGTCTCTATTTTCTTGTCTCGCCATAAGTAGGCTCTTGCTGAATTAATTACTAACTACTCATTGGTCCATACTCATATCAATATTTCGCGTAATCTCTCTTGGATATGTCCTTTGTCCTAACTTACCTCTCGCACTGGCTCTTTATTTATTACTAACAACTCAGGCAGGAACCCTTACTTCCTTTCCTTGACGTCGTGTTTGCATAATGTTCTGAAATCGTAGCATATTTGTGGGATTTGAATAAGTGCAATCTCATCCCTTTTCTATTTTTATCGCATTCTTCCTTTACCATTTCATAGTTACTATAACCACTTAATTCTGACTTAATGCCACATCACTCCATATTCCCCCCTTTAGGGGAGTACTAAGATTTAGAGCTACGATGATCTACCTATAGATGTTTTACCTCTTCATCTTTGGCGTCTTTTCACATCATCGATGATTTTTACTCGCCTTGCGGTAATCCTTCTGTACCAAGGATAAAAAATTTCCTTACTCACAAGGGTGACACTTAGTGTAACTGGCACACATAGTCCCTTAAGATTAACTTTGCTCACATTACTAACTTTAGGGATGCTTCTTTCTGAATGACTTTTAAAAGTTATTCTTCTGTCGTCCGTTCTATTATCGTCGGAACACAATTTGAAATTCTCATGATGGCGACTAATATCAAATCACCCAGTCCCTAATTCATGTTTAGTTTAACTTGTTCACCAGCCCATACTGATTTTTATTACTCTAGGGTCTAACTTTTCCTTCAAGTAATCACGCTAGAGTCACGAACTTATTTCTCGAAATGAGGATATGACTTTATGGCCTATAATCTTTTGTTGTACAAGGCCTGTCACCTCTCATCTTTTCCTTCCCTTGACTATAGACTCTGTAATACTGTCATTGTTTTGATCTACCGTTGCCACCATGTATTGCATCTTACTCATAATGCTTCTTTAACTCTCTTCTTATTACCCTACTAACATTTATATCTATCACTTTATTTTGAAAACTTCAACAAGACATTCTTTTGCTTTTAGCTCCCCTTGCTCCATCCACTGGCTCTTCGGGTTGCCTAACATTCTCTCTCTACTAGGGACGGGAGCCACACTAAGATAATATTTATCATTCTAGGATTCTCACTGCCTATTTTCTGAACACTAGTATTTATAAGTGACTACACAATTCTAGAGTGCACTATCTGGGTGTCTCACAAGCAGATTCATTACCACGTTTGCACTATCCTTCGGAAATGTCAACTAACACTAACAATCCATCAACCATTTTGGGTTACTCTAACCCCAGCCGGATCCTTATATCTCGTCCTTCTCTCAAGCCATATCAGTTAGCTCCCAAAGGGCATAACTGAGATCGGTGTGGCCAATTGGACATACATCTGTTACTATTGAAGGTAACCCAAAATGCTTATATTTCTCTGCCTGAATTGTAATATTAATAATATTCATTAACTAGGTACCTCATACCCTCCACTACCTTGCTTCTTTAACTTGTTCAAACTGTATCTATCTTCAAATTCTCTTACTTTTTACCATATGGGTGGACAGATATTCATGCCTTCGGCTCCTTATCAAGAAGCTTACACATCTTAGTACACACATGATCTACTGAAAATCTTACATTTACTCATCATAAGCATCATAAAAATTGAGTTCCTCAGACTAAACTCTTCCACAACCACATGCAATCTCTTCCCAACTGTCTTTCTGGATGTAGGTATCACTGTATTACGAATAAAATAGAGTTTAGGAGCTTGAATTCTTACAAGTGAGCTCTACCACACGATCTAGAGTAAGAAGAAAGAGTGACAATCCTAAATGTCTCGTAGCCTCCTTCTTATAAGTGTGGTGCACAACACACTCATAAACAAGACTCTACTAGACACGGCTTGTAGACGCCCTAGGTCAGAACTGCTCTGATACCACTTTTGTCATGACCAGAACCAATGGGCCGCGACGGGCACCCAGTGCCTTACTCAACCGAGTACCAACGTAACGTATATTTCGTATTATACTATCATAGGTAAATGAACCAAAAAGGCTATCATGAGATGACTAGAATAAAGCATGAGGGAATACTCGACATAGGATTACCCAACACGATATACCGACTTATGCATATGACGTACAGGCCTATAAGACCAAAATGATCACTTGTACACTAAACGTAGGCCGACAAGGCCATACAATCTTTCATATACATGACATATGTCTATTGTCACGCCCCAAACCTAGGGAGGCGTGGCTGGCACCCGATGCCGTGCTAGCCTGAGCGAACCACTGTGTAAGTCATTTGTTTTTATTCTATAACTATCATGGGCCATGTTGTTACACCGAAACTCAAGGGTAAGTTTTATAGAGCTGTGGTTAGACCGGCCATGTTGTATGGGGCAGAGTGCTTGCCGGTTAAGAACTCCCATATTCAGAGGATGAAGGTAGCAGAGATGAGGACGCTCAGGTGGATGTGCGGGTACACTAGGATAGATAGGATTAGTAATGAAGATATTCGGGCGAAGGTGGGGGTGGCCCCGGTGGATGAGAAGATGCGGGAAGCGAGGCTCAGATGGTTCGGGCACGTGCGGAGGAGAAGCCTTGATGCCCCGGTGAGGAGATGTGAGCGGCTAGCGGTGTTTGGCTCGAGTAGAGGTAGAGGGCGGCCTAAGAATTATTGTAGAATAGGGGGTACTAGAGCTTTTCTTACTTCATTCCCCGGGTGAGGTGGGGTTGGGTAGGGTTTACCATAGATGGCTTGCGTATTCTATTGAGCTCCCGGATGGTAGTTTCTGGTTAATATTATTGCATGTCATCTATTTTATGATTTCATCTTTAGGCTTCTATTTCTGCGATTTCTGCTGGAGTTACTAATGAATTGTCTTTTCTTTTCTTGTTTTACTTTCCTATGCCGAGGGTCGATTGGAAACAGCCTCTCTGCCCTATGGGGGTAGGGGTAAGGTCTGCGTACGCATTACCCTCCCCAGACCCCACTTTGTGGGACTTTACTGGGTAGTAGTAGTAGTAGTTGTTGTTGTTGTAACTATCTTGGGCCAACATGGCCACAACTCATAATGTATAACAGTTATAAGTGGGCGACACTATATCACTGAACCATTTTTCTTAAAACATGAATACATATGAGCCGTCAAGGCCTATGACATACTATACAAAATGAACCTCTATTTACAAAGCCTCTAAGATTATTTGACATCAAATGGGACAGAGTACCGACCTACCCATAAGTCTGTAGAAAAATTCTAACAAGATGACTCATAGACTCGGCTGCACTCCGGATGAGGTGGAGTCTTACCGATCCATCGATGAACCCAATCTCGTATACTATGAAGGCTCGTCAAACTGATTGTCTACACCTGCAGGCATGAATGCATCATCCCCAACAAAAGGACGTCAGTACGAATAATGTACTGAGTATGTAAGGTAGAATCGAAACATGACAGTAAGTCAATATTAATAAAAGACATATAAGAGTCAACCTGAATCTCTGAAATGCCACATTATATGTATACATATTATACACACAAAAAAACACACGCATATATATATATACACACACTCTCACACATACAATGCTTCTCTTTGAGATTGTTTCTATTATCCATATTATATGATGCATGACTGCCCAACTGATCAGTGGTAACTGCCCGACCGGCCGTAGCACAGTGGCAAATGTATGCATGACTGCCCGACCATATCTCGGTGGTAAATATGTAACTGCCCAACCGATCATTACTTAGATCATGCTAAATGAAGGAAGAATTAGCCTTAACATACCTGTAAGATCTCTTACTTATTACTCAACCAAGCTCAACACAACATCTTTCATCTACAACAAGTGAAATGATATTGCGGTTAATATATAATGTTGTACCATCGAATTTGGCTAGCCGTATGACTTAAGAAAAATCGGGCAGCAACTCCCCTATTTTTAATACAACCCAAAGACCACTAAGGGTCATCAACAGACCAATAACAACAACTATAACTAACAATAGCAACAACAACGATATGATCCAATATGAGTTTCTCCGATTATCTTAACAATCATATTGAGCGGCAAGCTCGTTTTTACTCATAACGAGATATAAATTAAATCCGACTCTTATTCCATAAATTAGTTTTGGATTTTACATTGCATATTTAAATTGGAGGCTACAGACGTATTCTGGAAGACCCCCCCTGTTTTGCATATTTAAATTGGGGACAACAGACGTATACTCGGAGATCCCTCCCTGCACTGCATATTTAAATTGGAGACTACAGACGTATTCTGGGAGATCCCCCATGTACTGCATATTTATATTTGGAACTACGGGACTGTATCCCGGGAGATTCCACTTTGAGATACGTTGTGCCGAGCCAAGGGCTCCATTTTATTGTTTTATTTTAGATTATTCCTTTTAACTTTTTACTATTGAAATTATATCTTTTCCGTACTATTTAAACTGTTTTATTTAGATATCCAATAGAGCCTTAACCTGACCTCGTCACTACTCGACTGGGGTTAGGCTTGTCACTTACTGGGTACCAAATGTGGTGTACTCATGCCCTTTCCTGCACATGTTTTTCGTGTGCAGATCCAGGTACGAGTTTTCCTTCCTGTGGCTAGTCGTTGCAGCTATCACCAGCAGACCATAAGGTATTTCTGCCGCGTCCACAGGATCCTCCGAGTCACCTTCCATTCCATCTTATAAAGATATTTATTATGTACATTTCCGGATTTATGTAGAGCTATAGTAGTATAGAAGCTTGTGAATATGTTGTGACAATCCGGGTCTTGGGATATATTTGTACATGTCGAGCGGCGTTGTCATACTTATTTTGATTCTTCTCTTTTCCTATGTTTAATTTATATTGTATTTAATTCAGTTTTATTCGCAACCTAGGCTTACCTAGTCGTAGAGACTAAGTGCCATCACGATACCCTTTCACAGGGTAAATTGGGTCGTGACAAGTTGGTATTAGAGCGTCTAGGTTCATAGGAGTCACTAGTCACAAGTCGGTTTATTAGAGTCTCGCGAATCGGTACGGAGACGTCCGTATCTATCTACGAGAGGCTATGTAATTGTTAAGAACAATCACATTCTTTGGATTTACTTGTTATACGAGTTGTTGGCATCAAAGATTCTAAAACTCTATTCTATTCTTTCTCACAGATGGTGAGGACCCGTACCGGACGGACCGATGACTAGGAACTCGAGCCCCCAACCAGAGCCTCTAGAGGCAGGGTTAGGGGTAGAGGACGAGCACGCGGTGCAGCCTGAGCACCAGCGAGAGCAGCGACAGAGGAGCCCACATCAGCTCCAGCTAGAGGGCCAGCACAGGAGGTCCCTATTGCTGCTCCATCCCTCAGGAGATTTTGGCTCAGTTCATGAGCATATTCAGCACTCTGACTCTGGTGGGGCTACTCCTGATAGCTCAAGCCACATCTCAGGCCGGGGGAGAGGCACAGACTACCGCAGCCCGCACTCCTGAGTAGAGGGTTCATGCTGATCAGGCCCCAAAATATATTCCTATACCCCCTGTGGCTCTGTCTCAACATGATTCTAGGGTAGCTGCTTCTGATGTAGAGCAGCTCAGACTTGAGAGGTACAAGAAGTACCAGCCACCTATTTTCAGCGGACTAGATTCAGATGACGCTCTAGGTTTTCTTGAGAAGTGTCATCGTATTCTCCGCACTATGGGCATTGTGGAGACAAATGGGGTTTCTTTCACTACTTTCCAGCTGAGGGGAGCGGCTTATCAGTGGTGGTGTGCATATGAGCTGAGTAGTCCGGACGAGTCACCTTCACTCACTTGGACTCAGTTTTCATAGATGTTTTTGCTTGAGTTTGTCCCTCAGACCCTTAGGGATGCTTGGCGTGCATAGTTTGAGCAGCTACACTAGGGTACTATGACTGTGTCGGAGTATGCAATCTGTTTCAATGACTTGGCACGTCATGCACCGGCCTTGGTTGCTACGGAGGGTTCGATGCTTCATTGAGGGACTCCACCTCGGTATTCAGACCAGTATGGCCAGAGAGTTGGAGATAGATATCACCTACCAGCAGGCACTGAGTATTTCCCGGAAGATAGAGGGCATGTTTTCTCGGGACAGAGAGGAGAGAGAAGCCAAGAGGTCTCGAGAGACTAGTCATTTTTTGGGAGCTCGTGTGCCAGCAGCACGCTATGGTAGGGGTTTTGTGAGTCGCTATGTTCATTCAGCTCTTCCAGCAGCCAGTGGTATTCCAGCTCCTCCTAGACCTTAGGAGCCTTATTATGCACCGCAGTATCTAGAATACCTCCTGCTCGAGGTGCTATTACCGGCCAGTCCAGTAGGCCAGTTCAGAGTTAGTCTCAGCCGTAGCGCCATTCGAGGGGATTTTTTGAGATTGGTGACCCTCCCCACATGTTCAAAGATTCCCCAGAGCTATGAGGGGTGCACCGTCTCAGACTTATCAGGCCCCACGTGCTCCGCCGGATCCTCCAGCTATTCTTCCAACCCCATCTACTGCCCACCATCTCAGACAGCTCGAGGTGGAGGTGGGGAGGTGAGGTTTCCCTAGAGGGTGAGGCCAGGCCAGGTATTATGCCGTTCCAGCCCGTTTAGAGGTCGTCGCTTCAGATTCAGTCATCACATGTATAGGGCCTGTTTGTCGTAGGGATGCATCCGTATTATTTGACGCAGACTCTACATATTCATATATGTCTTCTTATTTTGCTTCATATCTGGGGATAGCTCGGGATTCTTTGAGCTCCTCTATTTATGTTTCTACTCCCGTGGAATATTCTCTCGTTTTAGACCGCGTATATCGGTCGTGTTTGATTGTTATTAGTGGTTTTGAGACCATAGCTGATTTGTTATTACTCGGTATGGTAGATTTCGATGTTATCTTGGGCATGGACTGGTCGTCGCTCCACTATGCTATTCTTTATTATCACGCCAAGACTGTGACGCTGGCTATGCCAGGATTACCGAGATTAGAGTGGAGAGGTGCCTTAGAGTATGCTCCCCACAGAGTCATTTCTTTCCTTAAGGCTCAACGGATGGTGGAAAAGGGGTGTGATACGTATTTGGCCTATGTGAGAGATGTCAGTGTTGATACCCCTATAGTTGAATCGGTCCTAGTAGTGAGGGACTTCCCTGATGTTTTTCCAGCTGATCTTTCGGGTATGCCGCCCGACAGAGATATTGATTTTGGCATTGATTTGTTGCCGGGCACTCAGCCCATTTCGATTCCTCCCTTTCGTATGGCTCCTCCTAAGTTGAAGGAGTTTAAGGAGCAGTTGAAGGAGTTGCTTGATAAGGGCTTCATCTAGCCCAGTGTATCACCTTTGGGTGCTCTGTATTATTTGTGAAGAAAATGATGGTTCTATGCGTATGTGTATTGATTATCGGCAGCTGAACAAGGTTACAGTAAGAACAGGTATTCTTTGCCTCGCATTGATGATTTATTTGACCAGTTATAGGGTGCCAGGGTATTTTCCAAGATTGACTTGCGTCCTGGCTATCATCATTTGAAGATTCGGGAACCGAATGTTCTAAAGACTGCCTTTAGGACCATATATGGCCACTATGAGTTTCTTGTCATGTCATTTGGGCTGACCAATGCCCCAACATCCTTTATGCATTTGATGCATAGTGTGTTCCGGCCTTATCTCGATTTTGTCACTGTATTTATTTATAACATCTTGGTATACTCCCGGTCTTAGGAGGATCATGATTAGCATTTGAGGACTGTGCTTCAGACTTTGAGGGAGAAGAAATTGTATGCAAAATTTTCTATGTGTGACTTTTGGCTTGATTCGGTGGCATTTTTAGTCCATGCGGTGTCTTGTGATGGGATCAAGGTAGATCTGAATAAGGTGGAGGCGGTGCAGAGTTGTCCTAGACCGTCATCAGCTAGTGAGATCCACAGTTTCCTTGGTTTGGCAGGGTACTATCATCGCTTTGTAGCGGGATCTTCATCTATTGCAGCACCTATGACCAGACTGACCCAGAAAGGTGCTCCGTTCAGGTGGACTAAGGAGTGTGAGGAGATCTTTCAGAAGCTCAAGACAGCCCTAACTATAACTGCAGTGTTGGTATTGTCTATGGGTTCAGGGTCCTATAAAGTCTATTATGATGCCTTGAGGATTGGCCTTGGAGCGATTTTGATGCAGGACAGTAGGGTGATTGCCTACGCGTCCAGACAGTTGAAAGTGCGTGAGAAGAACTATCCAGTTCATGATCTCGAGTTGGCAGCTATTGTTCACGCCCTAAAGATCTGGCGTCATTATTTATACGTTGTTCCCTGTGAGATTTTCACAGATCACCAGAGTTTGCAACACTTGTTCAAGAAGAAAGACCTTAATTTGCGCCAACGGATGTGGTTGGAGTTACTAAAGGACTATGAAATCACTATATTATACAACCCGGGGAAGGCCAATGTGGTGGCCGACGCCTTGAGTCGCCGGCCGGAGAGTTTGGGGAGTTTGGCATATCTTCTGATAGTTGAGAGGCCCTTAGCTTTGGATGTTCAGTCCTTAGCCAGTCATTTTGTGAGGTTGAATCTTTCAGAGCCTTGCCAGGTATTAACTTGTGTGGTTGCTCGATCTTCTCTTTATGACCGCATCAGAGAGCGCCAGTATGACGATCCCCACCTTCTGGTTCTTCAAGACATGGTCCGGCAGGGTTATGCCAGAGACGTGACTATAGGTGATGATGGTGTGATGAGGATGCAGGGCCGTATCTGTGTGCCCAATGTAGATGGCTTTGGGAGTTGATTCTGGAGGCGGCCCATAGCTCGCGGTACTCCATTCATCCGGGTGTCGCGAAGATGTAAAAGGACCTGAGATAACACTATTGGTGGAGAAGGATGAAGAAGGATATTGTTGGATTTGTGGCCAAGTGTCTCAACTGTCAGCAAGTTAAATATGAACATTAGAGACCAGGAGGGTTGCTTCAGCAGATTGAGCTTCTAGAGTGGAAGTGGGAGCGGATCACCATGGACTTTGTGGTTGGACTTCCTCGGACCTTGAGAAAGTTCGATGCTATTTGGGAGATCGTGGATCGGCTGACCAAGTCAACCCATTTCATTCCATTGTTGACTACATACTCCTCAGAGAGGTTCGCTGAGATTTATATAAGGGAGATTGTCCGCCTTCACAGTATTCCAGTATCTATCATTTCAGACAGAGGTACACAGTTCACTTCACGGTTCTGGAGAGCCGTTCAGCAGGAGTTAGGCACCAGGGTAGAGTTGAGTACATCCTTTCACCCTCAAACGGACGGGCAGTCCGAGCGCACGATTCAGATTCTTGAGGATATGCTCTGTGCCTATGATGGAGTTTGGAGGGTGATGGGACCAATACTTTCCAGTTGCAGAGTTTGCTTTTAATAACAGCTACCGGTCCAGCATTCAGATGGAACCGTATGAGGCTTTGTATGGTAGACAGTGCCGGTCTCCAGTGGGATGGTTTGAGCCGGGCGAGGCCCCATTGTTGGGTACAGATTTGGTCCTGGATGCCCTGGACAATGTGAAGGTGATTCAGGAGAGACTTTGCACAGCTCAGTCCAGGCGGAAGAGTTATGCGGACCGGAAGGTTCGTGATTTGGCATTTATGGTGGGTGATCGGGTTTTGCTTCGGGTATCACCTATGAAGGGCGTCATGAGGTTCGGGAAGAAGGGTAAGCTGAGTCCGAGATTCATTGGTCCTTTTGAGATATTGCGGCGTGTTGGGGAGGTTTCTTATGAGCTGGCCTTGCCTCCTAGCCTAGCAGGAGTTCATCCGTCATTCCACGTCTCTATGCTCCGGAAGTATCACGATGATCTGGCTCATGTATTGGATTTCAGTTCAGTCTAGTTGGACAAGGATTTATCATATGTTGAGGAGATAGTAGCTATATTGGATAGGCAAGTCAGAAAGCTCAGGTCGAAGAATATTGCATCAGTAAATGTTAAGTGGAGGGGTCAGTTAGTCGAGGAGGCGACTTGGGAGACCGAGCAGGATATGCACAGCCAGTACCCTCATCTTTTCACAGCTTCAGGTATGTCTTTATAGTCGTTCGAGGACGAACAATTTTCTTAAGAGGGGGAGAATGTAACGACCCGATTGGTCGTTTCGAGAGTTAGCACCCCGATCCCCTAATAACTCCTTATCCCAAATTCGTTTCTTCTTATGTGACTTGACGGGGTGATTAGTCGTGGATTCCGGAGAGTTTTGGGACACATAGTCCCTAAATATGCGTTTAAGCCTTAGAAATCAGACCGTAGTTGGAACTGTGTGAAGACAGATCTGGAATGGAATTCTGTCAAATCCGTTTGCTCCTTCGAGTGTTTCAAGGTTAGGAGCGCGTTTGGAATGTATTTTCGAGGTTTGTAGTAGATTTAGGCTTGAATTGGCGAAAGTTAGAATTTTGGCTATTACGGCCGATAGGTGGTATTTTGATATCGGGCTAGGAATGGGATTACTGAAGTGGTTGTAGGTCTGTAGTGTCATTTGTGACCTGTGTGTCAAATTTGAGGCCATTCGAACTAGTTTTGACGTGTTTCGGCATCGGTTGTAGATTTAGAAAATTTCTAAGTTCTTAGGCTTGAATCCATGTATAATTCTTGATTTTGGTGTTATGTGGTGTGGTTTGAAGCCTCTACTAAGTTCGGAGGAGGTATTAGGACTGGTTGGTAAGTTTGGTTGAGGTCCCGGGAGCCTCGAGTGTGTTTCAGATGCTTAACGGGCTAAATTTTGGACTTAGAGGGTATTAGATTTTGTTGGTGCAGGTTTTCTTCTATGCGTTCGCGTGAGGGGTGTCGCGAACGCGTAGGATAAACTGGGCCAGGGGAATTTTGTTCTGTGTGTTCGCGTGAAGATGAATGCGAACGCGTATGTATGGCGAGGTGTTGGATCGCGAACGCATGAGCTAGGCCGCGTTCGCGAAGAAAAAGTGAGACGGCAGTGGTTCAAGGCTATACCCTCCGCGGTCACGTGATATCAGTCATGTTCGCGTAGGGGTGGAGGAACGAAGAGACAGCGTTTGCGTACGGATTCCCGCGTTCGCTTAGGGAAAATCTGAGACGCGTGTTTTTGCTCTTCGCGATCGCGGTTGGGCTTCCGCGAACGCAATGAACAACGCATCTGGGCAGAATTAAAGACCCAAAATTGAGCGTTTTAGTCAAAATTCATAATTTGAACTTGGGAGCTCGGGGATTGGCGATTTTTGAAGAGATTTCCACCGGGGCATTTTGGGTAAGTAATTCTTACTCGGTTTTAATTTCCACGAATCTATGCTTAAATTCATCCTTTTATTTCGAATTTGGGGTGAAAATTGGGGAAAATTGAGTAAAGTACTTAGGCTGAGTTTTTGAGTTTTGATCGAGATTTTGGTATCCGATTTGAGTAATTTTGGTTTGGTTAGACTCGTGAGTGAACGAGTGTCCGAAATTTGTAACTTTTACCCGACTCCGAGACGTGGGCCCGTGCAACCTTTTGTGCGATTTTCCTAATTTCGCGTATTAGCTTTGCATTAATTAGTTAGATTAATTTCTTAAAGTTATATTTACAATATGCAATTGAATTGAATAGATTTGGGCCATTTGGAGTCCGGTACTCGTGACAAGAACGTGATTTCGAGTTAAGTTGAGCAGTCGAGGTAAGTGGCTTGCCTAACTCTGTGTTGGGGACTTCCCCTTAGGTTGTTTGACATAAATTTTTGTGTGGGCACCATGTACGTGAGGTGACGAGTATGTACACGAGCCATTCTTGCAAAAACCCTATGTTCCTTGAAAATTTTAAATTGTTTTTCTTATATTAAATTGCTTCAATGTGTTAAATTATTTATCATAAAGTAGGGAAGCATGCCTATATGTTTACATATTAAATTTCCTTTTTGCCTCTCTGTGCACCATGTTTTAGATAGTTTCCTGCTTTTCCTACCTGTAATTGATGAACTGCCTAAATTGATGCCTATTTGTTGTGCATTTCACATTGCATTACAAACGTATTCTGGGAGATCCCCCTATTCTGCATATTTAAATTAGGGACTGCGGACGTATTCTGGGAGATCCCCCCTGCTTTGTATATTTAATTTAGGGACTACAGACGTATTCAGGGAGATACCCCCATGTACTATACATTTATATTTGGAACTATGGGACGGTATCCCGGGAGACTCCACTTTGAGATACGTTGTGCTGAGTCAAGGGCTCCATTTTACTGTTTTATTTTTTAGATTATTCCTTTTAGCTTTTTACTATTGAAATTATCTTTTTCCGTACTATTTAACCTGTTTTATTTAGAAATCCAGTAGAGCCTTAACCTGACCTCGTCACTACTCGACTCGGGTTAGGCTTGGAACTTACTGGGTACCAAATGTGGTGTACTCATGCCCTTTCCTACATATATTTTTCGTGTGCAGATCTAGGTAGGAGTTGTCCTTCCCGTGGCTAGTCGTTACAGTTATAACTAGGAGACCGTAAGGTATTTCTGCCGCGTCCGCAGGATCCTCCGAGTCACCTTCCGTTCCATCTTATAGAGATATTTATTATGTACATTTCCGGATTTATGTAGAGCTATAATAATATAGAATCTTATGACTATGTTGTGAAAATCCGGGTCTTGGGATATATTTGTACATGCCGAGCGGCGTTGTCATACTTATTTTGATTCTTCTCCTTTCCTGTGTTTAATTTATATTGTATTTACTTCAGTTTTATCCGCAACTTAGGCTTACCTAGTCGTAGAGACTAGTTGTCGTCACGATACCTTTTCAGAGGGTAAATCAGGTCATGACAGATGTACCAGTGGGATCGGCTCTGGCACCGGCAGTGCCTATTGTGATTCCGGGTCTTCAGGAGACCTTGGCTCGGATTTTGACCGTGTGCACCAGTCTTGCACAGGCGATCGCTGTTTCTACTACAGCCGCTACTTCTCAGACCGGGGGAGGCACCCAGACTCTTGTTGCCCGTACACCTGAGCAGGTTATTCAGGGACTTCAGACACCGGGGGCAGTTCCAGGCCAGCCGGTTGCACCAGCTCAGGATTTTGTGGTTCCAATTATGGTTGACGACGAGCAACGCAGGTTGGAGAGATTTGGTAGACTTCAGCCTCCGACATTCAGTGATGTTGAGGGCGAGGATGCCCAGGGTTTCTTGGACAAGTGACAGAGGATGCTTCGTACTGCAGGAGTATTGGGACCAGTGGGGTCTCATTTACTACTTTCCATTTCTCAGGAGCTGCATTTACTTGGTGGGAGTCTTATGAGAGGCGTAGGCCTGTTGGTGCAACACCCCTTACTTGGCAGCAATTTTCCACTCTCTTCTTAGAGAAGTTGTTGAACCAAGTCATTGCATGGTTTTGAAGATTGACAAATGCCTACCCAGTTGAACCAGGTCCATCAGGGCAAACATTTTCAAACAGACCCATTGGCACAAGAAGAGTATATGCACATGAGATAAACATGATATGTGAATTATCTATGAACTAAAAGGTTGTCTCCTAAAGCGAATAGGTTTCAAAGTGATAAGAAGAAAGAGATTGAATTCATCAACTACAGAAACAATCGAGAAAGTTGAGATGAACACAAACTCTTCCACCAAGGAAGAGTTGCACTAGAACTAAACAACAACATCTCAACTACTGGCACTATAAAATGTTGAAGCATTCCTGCTGAAGATTTGATCGCACAAAGGCAGAAGTGAAACAAGAACTGAAAGCAAAATGACCAAAGCAATTTTGCAAGCAGATTCCTTGTGCGACACAAAAGCTACTTGAACTAGCTAGAAGAACCAGTTCCATCTGTTATCTTTTAAGTCTAGTTGCTTTGTAGTAGGTGATTAAATATTGTATCTTTCAGCTTTATTAGAAGCAATTGTAATAGGTACATTGATCAAGTTAGCGTTAACTTGAAGTTTGTCGCAATTAGCTAGAGGCTAGTTTGCTACAAAGGGATTAGAGTTAGTCCTTAGGTTTACAAAAGAGTTTATTCTGTAAATGTTGTTTGGCTCAGAGTTGTAGTGAAGAGTTTGGGAAAATCCTACTGAGTAGTAGGTCGTGTTTTTTCACCTTTTGAGCCGGGTGTTTTCCACGTAAAAATCTCTGTGTTCTTTACTTTTCTGCATTTATTATTCCGCAACAGTACGAGTTGGAACACCTAGAAGAACCAGGGTCTTCTTTAGAGACTGCACTCGAAAATTGGACACCACACAAATCACCCCCCCCTCCTCTTGTGTGGTATTGATGTATAAAACATCAATTGGTATCAGAGCGGGTTATACTTGAAAAGGCGAACACCTTGGAAAATATCAAAATGAGTGCACCACCTGGAAATTGGGAGGGTCAATCAACTGTAGGGCCACCACTCTTTAATGGCCAGTATTACTCTTGGTGGAAAAACAGGATGAAGGACCACTTGATTGGAGAAGACTATGAGCTTTGGGACATAGTCACTGATGGTCCTCTAGCCACCATGAAGAAGACTGCTGAAGGAGTAGATGTACCAAAAACTAGAGCTGACTGCACTGTTGAGGATCTGAAAAAAGGGGAGAAGAATGCTAAGGCCAAAAAGTGGCTAGTGTGTGGACTAGGTCCAGACGAGTATAGCAGAATCCAAAGCTGCACCACTGCCAAAGAAATCTGGGATACCTTGCAAGTAGCCCATGAAGGAATTCCTCAAGTTAAAAGATCAAGAGGTACTCTACTATACTCTCAGTATGAAAACTTTACTATGAAAGAAGGAGAGACAATCCAAGATGTGTACACGAGGTTCACAACTCTAACAAATTAACTCAAGTCTCTTGGTAGAGTCATTCTTGAAGAGGACAGGGTGGAGAAGATCCTGACAAGGGTCTTGCCAATTTCTTGGGAAAGCAAAATCACTGCTATCCAGGAATCCAAAAATATGGCAACCCTCAGATTGGACGAGCTTATTGGAAACCTTACTGCCTATGAACTCAGAAGGCAGACAATGAAAATGGATGCTCCAAAGAAGGAAAGGAGTCTAGCACTGAGAATCACTGAGGGAGCAGATCTGGAGGAAGATGAGATGGCCATGATCACTAAGGAATTCAGAAACTTCCTCATAAGGAAAAAGGGCATCTCAAGAGGTGGAAACTACAACAAAGCTAAAGCTCCAGAAAGGCCAGTCAATGAGGGATGCTACAAGTGTGGAAAGACTGACCACCGTATCAAGAATTGTCCTCAGTGGGAATTGGAATGGAAAAAGGAGAGATTTGAAAGAAGGAACAGGAAGAAGGAACTGGTCCAACCCAAGAAAACCACAACAAAAGCTATGGTTGCTACTTGGGGGGGAAGCTTAGATGAAGAATCAGAAGATGGTGAGAATGAAGAACAGGCGCTCATGGCAATTGGAGAATCCGATGAGGAATCATATGAAGAACCAGAGGTAAGTATCTCCCATCTCAAAAACAAAAAAGTTTCTATCTAAATAGAACCTCTTTGAGTTGCTATTGGATTTCATGGATAATTCTGAACAAACAACCAAAGAGAAAGAACAACTCTCTAAAGAATGTGCAATGCTAAAAGCAAAATGCATGAACCTGGAAATCAGAGTAAGTGAATCTGAAAAGAAAAACACTGTCCTGATGAACCAGGTTCATCCACTTGAAACTGAGATTCTAGAGCTAAAATCTGAAAATTTAAAGTTAAAGCTAGGATCCAGTAAAAAGATTGTTGATCATTCTCATACCATGTTAGAAGAAAATATGGGAAAACTAAAAGATAGGATGTATACCAAGGATGAACAAATAAGGACTCTTAAAGAAGAACTTGGTAAAGTCAAACATGAGTTAGATCGAACTTGTAAATGGAATAAATCCTCTGATGCCTTAACATGGCTTCAAGAAAACCATAGTAGCAACCGGAGAGGACTTGGCTTTGGGAGTCAACTGCCCAAGTAGGATCCCAAAAGCAAGTGTCTCACTCTCCCTGAGAATAAAATATGCACCCATTGTCGTAAGACTGGTCATTACAAAATTGAATGTACTGCAAAAGAGCAAGCCAGTCGAAGAAATGAGAGTTTTGTTAAAAAGAAAAACTGGTTACCAAATTGGGCCAGAAAAAGCTTAATTCATCCTTTCTCTCATAGAAAAGGACCCAAACTAGTTTGGGTTCTTAAAACTAACCCCTTATTTCTTTTTGTAGGTTCAAGTGAGAGGAAGCAATCAAATTTGGTACTTGGATAGTGGTTGCTCAAAACATATGACAGGAAACAAGGAACAGTTCCTTTCACTTGAAAAACTCAAAGGAGGAAATGTCTCCTTTGGAAATGGAAAGAAAGGTTAAATTATAGGGGTTTGTAAGGTAGGTAAGGATGACACACGTTCAATTGAACATGTGTACTTGATAGATGGATTGAAATATAGCATGATCAGTGTGTCACAATTGTGTGACAGAGGTAACTTGGTTGCTTTCACTTCCACAAAATATTTTGTGATTACTTGCTTACTGACAAGATTTTTTTTAGGAAAAAATAATGAATAACATCTATGTAATAGACTTGTCCACACTGTCTGAAAATGAACTCACTTGCTTAAGTGTGTTGGATAGTGATCCCCTCCTTTGGCACAAAAGACTTGGTCAGGCGAGTCTGAATCAGCTTAACAAACTAGTCTCTAAGGACTTAGTCGTAGGGCTCCCTAACATTAAGTTCAAGGATGACAAAGTTTTTGAGGCATGTGCAAGGGGAAATCAGGTAAGATCCTCATTCAAAAGCAAGAAAATGGTCAGTACCACCAGGACGTTGGAACTGGTTCATATGGACTTATGTGGTCCTATGAGAACTCTGAGCAGAGGTGGTAAGAAATATGTAATGGTGCTAGTTGATGATTACTCAAGGTTCACTTGGACCTTATTTCTGACATCTAAAGATGAAGCACTCGATATGTTCACTTCATTTGTTAGAAAAACTCAAAAACTATTGGGAAATCAACTAGCATCAATAAGATCTGATCATGGTACTAAATTTGAGAATGCAAAGTTTGCTGAGTTCTGTGATGACCATGGCATCAATCACAATTTTTCTACCCCTAGAACCCCACAACAAAATGGGGTTGTTGAACGAAAGAACAGGACTCTTGAAGACATGGCCAGTACCATGCTTCTTTCTAGCAAACTACCTCGCAGCTTCTGGGCAGAAGCAATAAACACTACATGTTACATAATAAATAGATGCATGACCAGGCCACTGGCAGAGAAAACTCCGTTTGAATTACTTAAAGGGAGAAAGCCCAACATATCCCACCTTAGGGCTTTGGGATGCAAGTGCTTTATGCACAAAAATGACAAAGATTCCCTAGGTAAATTTGATCCCAGAAGTGATGAGGGAGTATTCTTGGGATATTCATCACATAGCAAAGTTTATAAAGTTTATAATAAAAGAACTATGTGTGTAGAAGAGAGTGTGCATGTTGTTTTTGATGAAAATAACACTCTTTCTGAGAGACAGGAACCAGAAGATGAGGAGCTTGGACTGGTTAGAAGCAGTGAACAAATTGAAGCAATTATGGAAGATGGAACAGGTGATGGACCAGGTCCAACTACCCCGAGCAACATGACAGGGGAACTCAACAACAAAGTACTCTAGACCTTGGCCCTGATCCTGTTCCACAACAACAAGACATCATGGGATCATCTAGAAGTGAAAAATTGGTGCTCAAACAACACATATATCAGAGTTCTCACCCTCTTGAGAACATCATAACAGATTTGACATCTGGAGTCAAAACAAGATCCTCTTTGAAAAATCTGTGTGCGTTTAATGCCTTTCTATCCTTGATTGAACCAAAGAACATTGGTGAAGACCTACAGGATGCTGACTGGGTAAATGCCATGCAAGAAGAGCTAAATCAATTTGAAAGAAGTTAAGTATGGCACTTGGTACCCAGACCACTAGACAGATCAGTAATTGTCACCAAGTGGGTCTTTAGCAACAAACTCGATGAGGATGGAACTGTTACAAGAAACAAGACCAGACTAGTTGTCAAAGGATATAGTCAAGAAGAGGGAGTTGACTATGATGAGACCTTTGCTCCTGTGGCAAGATTGGAGGCAATCAGACTTCTTATAGCATTTGCTGCACACATGGAATTCACTCTCCATCAGATGGATGTAAAGGGGGCTTCTTCAATGGATATATAAAGGAAGAAGTATTTGTAAAACAGCCTCCAGGTTTTGAAAGCAAGGAGACACCTCACCATGTATACAAACTTGACAAGGCTTTGTATGGACACAAACAAGCACCAAGAGCATGGGATGAACGACTATCAAAATTCCTGCTAGAACATGGATACAAACGAGGTAAAACTGACAGTACCTTTTTCTTAAAGGAAAAGGGTAAGGATCTCTTAGTTGTGCAAATATATGTGGATGATATCATATTTGGTGCGACCACTGAAAAATTGAGTAAGGAATTTGCTAAGCTTATGGGGAGTGAGTTTGAGATGAGTATGATGGGTGAGCTAAACTTCTTCTTAGGCTTGCAAATCAAGCAAAAGTCAAATGTAACAATGATCCATCAACAAAAATATGTGAAGGAATTACTCAAAAGATTTAAAATGGAAGACTCAAAAGAAAATTGACACCCCCATAGCCACAGCCACAAAACTAGATATGGATTAACCTGGTTCATCCGTTGATCTGAAGCTATACAGAGGGATGATTGGGTCTTTATTATATCTCACTGCTAGCAGACCTGATATTGTGTTCAGTGTAGGACTGTGTGCTAGGTTTTAGGCAAATCCAAAGGAGTCCCATCTAACTGCAGTGAAGAGAATTCTGAGATATTTGAAAGGCACTACTAATTTATGCCTTTGGTATCCTAAAGGTAGTAATTTCGACTTTGTAGGATATGATGATGCAAATTATGCAGGCTTCCTGGTTGAAAGGAAAAGTACTTCAGGCATGGCTCACTTTTTGGGCTCTTGCCTTGTGTCTTGGGCCACCAAGAAACAAAATTCAGTAGCCTTGTCTACTGCTGAGGCTAAATATGTAGTTGTAGCCTCATGTTGTGCTCAGTTTCTATGCATCAAGCAACAACTCATGGACTTTGGTATAGAGGTTAGATGCATTCCTATTTTCTGTGACAATATTAGTGCAATTAGTATGACAAAGAACCCGGTTCATCATAAAAGAACTAAGCACATAGATGTTAGACACCATTTCCTAAGGGATAACTATGAAAAATGAATGATCTCAATTGAATTTTGTGCTACTGACAAGCAAATTGCAGACATCTTTACTAAAGCACTGAGTAGGGAGTATTTTGAGAGAAACCGGCTTGAATTAGGGATGATTAAGATCACCTAATTGTAAAATAAAAATTGGCTGGAAACACTAAAATAGATAATTAACCAGACTAATCATTGCTCAGTATCATGACTTCATTGCCATACTCTCTTGCTATGTATTAATATGATTCCTTGGTTGCTAATGATGTTTTTCTATCTTTGTAAATTGAGGCATATTAAAGACTATAACACGATGAACCTGGTTCATCGTTGCTGGTTCTATCTGACTGACAAGGTACGTGCTCATCTCCATACACTTCTTGAATTAATTATAGTCACACATGAGCATGACTCTATCTATATTTGACTCATTTCCAATTCTATGCACTTATCCTAAAATGAACCGATTTCAAGAAGTCCCATCGTATCTTAATTAGCCTAGATTTAGGGATTCCTAACTATCTAATCAATGACACTCCTATAGCGATTAGACTCCCACTTAACTAATGCATCTGCCCGTTGTACAATTAATAACCACACCTTTAAAAGGCCATCATTACCTCCCCTCTTCAAAAGTATAACTGTCGAACTGAGTTATTCATTCCTCTCAAACCAAAACTGATCAACTTTCTTCTCTTCCAAATTCTTCATATAAATGTCTTCACAACCAGCTGTTTCATCTTCCTTCTCCACCCATGATTATGAGGACGGTGATTCTAGTTCTAATTCTCCATCAGTATACAGTTCACATTCTCCAGCCAGATCTTCAACCCCTCAAAACCCTCCAGTTCTTGAACCTACTCCTGAACCTACACCTAACCCTACTCCAGCCCCCAGGGCACGTAGAGTGAAAATTTTGGCCAGGATATCAGTTGCTTCAGGTTCTCGTGCCAAATTCTTGGAAGAAATACTTCAAGCTAGCTAGGTCCAAGATTCTGAATCCTCCAGTGAATCCTTCAAATCCGCTAATGAGGATGAAGCACCAGGTTTATCTGACACTTAACAGGGAAATCTTGAGATTGGGTCTGCAACTGGTATGACTGAGAACAAATTTGTTTTGGTTGGGTCGATTGTGGATGTAAAGGTGCCAGATAGGCGGAGAAAACTTGGTAAAACTGTAAACCTTGAGAGAGAGGGAGAGGGGAGCTCAGTAAGGGGATCTGGGAAGGACGGTGCCACTCTAGCTATTTGTGGCCCCGCTCTTGTGATTGATGAAGAAGGAGTCACAGCTTTAGGGGGAAGCATTTCTGGAGAAGCAGTAGCAGGACTGGAGAGCCTACAATAATTAGTAGGTGAACCTGGTTCATCTATTGAGGAGACGATGGCTGAGATGCTGAGGAAGTTGGGGGAGTCCTATAATCCCAAAAAGAAAAGAACTCCTAAGTCCAAGAAGGCTACTACCCCAGTTCCACCTAAGAAGAGGAAAGCTTCATTATCTGCTGATGCTCCTACCCCAAAGATTCGAGCTACAATAAGTGTTGTCCGGCAATGAGAGGAAGAATTGGAAAGAACTCTAAGAGAGAGCAAAAAGAAGAAGGCTTCCAAGGGAAAGGCAAAAGTGGGAGAGCCTATTGAGGCAGTTACTATTGATGATGATGCGATGGACCTGGTCCATCATGAGGATCATCCTGCTCCAGTTGTGGTTGAGACACCTAAACCCAAGAAAGCTAAGGCTTCTTCCAAGAAGTCAGCTTCTGTGTCTGCCACACCCTCAACCATTGAAAAGAGGACCAGATCTGAGTCAAGGAAGTGAAGATTACTAATGATGAGGAATGGAGTGGAGAAGAAGAGGAAGAGTCTGGTGAAGAGACTAACAAGCTCACCATGTTTGGCAAGCGTACTATCTTAAAGGGAAAGCTGGTTGGAGACCTTGAGGAATCAGGAATGATTTTCCTGATGGATACCCTAGACGTGCAAGGGTGGAAGGACATGGTTCTTCACCTAGAAGGAAGGCTGGCTAGAAGTCAGTTGTCAAGGATGGCAGGGTAACTATCAGGGTTCATGGAGTTGAAATCTCCTTTGATGCAAAGGAGTTGGGGGAGATACTGAATATCCATGCTGAGGGTTATGATGACTATACAAGGAAAAGATGGCCTAATCTGGATGGCATGTCCTCAGCTCTCAACATCACCAGGTTTTTCTGTGAAAATGATCAAGAACTTGAGCCCAGGGCAGATTTCAAGAGTGAGATGCGATCTCAGCACAAACTATTCTTTGAGTTTGTGATCAAGTTTCTGCTTCCAAGACAAGAACGAAGGCATATTGCCAGCTATATGGACCTCACACTTATGGAATGCTTGTACAGGGGTAAGCAGATCAATTGGCCTGCTTTTATCATCCAGCTCTTGGACAAAGTTTTGAATGGAACCAAGTCACACGCTATACCTTATGGATTTATTCTGACTGTTGTGCTTGCCCACTTCAAGGTTCCTGTGAAGAAAGCTGAGATGGCTAATGCTAAAGACTATTTTGGGAAGAATACATTGCTGACCTGTGACTACATTGTAAATGTTCCTGAGGATGAACCTGGTTCATCTAGGAAAATGCCTGTTAACAGCAAGGTCAGGTCACTTGTGCAGGAAGGTGAGATAAAGGATGCGGAGATCCTTCAATTGAAATCTCGCCTTATTGAGGTTGAAGTTGAGCGGCATGCTCTCAGAACTGAATTAGCCAAAGAGAAGGATAAGAATGAGGGTGTTATTCAACAAATGCTCTATTTTCTTCAAGCCAAGACCACAACCTCATCTGCCATTTCCCAGCCTTAGGAGTCCAGTGCCACCAAAACCCCTTCAATGCCCAGTTTGGGATTTTATCTTGTTATGTTTTTTGCTCATGGTTACTGTCTTTAATTCATTTTGTGTATGGTGCTTGATCTAGGATCTAATCAATGAATTTACTTTTTGGTTATTAATTTTTTCCCAGTTTCTTAAATAGCTTACATTTGATTGGTTTCTTTTGATGATTAATCATGCTTTGCACCTGCAGTTGCCTCAATGGCCATGAGTAATTATAAATAACTCTGGTAAGTTTATCATTTTGCAACTTTTTGATGATGCCAAAAAGAGGAAGATATGTCCTTTTCAAAAGATTTTTGTGATATTTTATAACCTAATGAACATGGTCTCTCTATGATAAATGCTTAAAACCTTTACAAAGTGTCTATGTTGGACTAAAGTATGTACAAGGTTGAACACAGAGTTTGTCATCATCAAAAAGGGGGAATTGGTTGAACCAAGTCACTGCATGGTTTTGAAGATTGACAAATGACTACCCAGTTGAACAAGGTCCATCAGGGCAAACATTATCAAACAGACCCATTGGCACAAGAAGCGTATATGCACAAGATATAAACATGATATGTGAATTATCTATGAACTAAAAGGTTGTATCCTAAAGCGAAAAGGTTGCAACGTGATAAGAAAAAGAGTTTGAATTCATCAAGGACAGAAATAATCGAGGAATTTGAGATGAACACAAACTCTTTCACCAAGGAAGAGTTGCACTAGAACTAAACAACAACATCTCAACTACTGGCGCTATAAAATATTGAAGCATTCCTGCTGAAGATTTGATTGCACAAAGGCAGAAGTGAAACAAGAACTGAAAGCAAAATTACCAAAGCAATTTTGCAAGAAGATTCCTTGTGCGACACAAAAGCTACTTGAACCAGCTAGAAGAACCAGTTCCATCTGTTATCTTTTAAGTCTATTTGGTTTGTAGTAGGTGATTAAATATTGTATCTTTCAGCTTTATTAGAAGTAATTATAATAGGTACACATTGATCAAGTTAGAGTTAACTTGAAGTTTGTCGCAATTAACTAGAGTCTAGTTTGCTACAAAGGGATTAGAGTTAGTCCTTAGGTTTACAAAAGAGTTTATTTTGTAAATGTTGTTTGGCTCAGAGTTGTAGTGAAGAGTTTGGGAAAATCTTACTGTGTAGTAGGTCGTGGTTTTTTCACCTTTTGAGCCGAGTGTTTTCCACGTAAAAATCTCTGTGTTCTTTACTTTTCTGCATTTATTATTCCGCAACAGTACGAGTTGGAACACNCCCCCCCCCCCCCCCGTGTGGTATTGACGTATAAAATATCAGAAGTATGTTCCACAGTCCCGCAGAGAGGAGCTACGCTGGTAGTTTGACCAGTTGCGTCAAGATGAGTTGACTGTGATGCAGTATGAGATGAGGTTTTCAGAGCTAGCCCGTCATGCTACATAGTTGGTTCCTACTGAGAGAGAGAGGGAGAGAGAGGATCAGGAGGTTCGTGGATGGCCTCACTTGTTAGCTATGTATTCTGATGACTAGAGAGAGGGTATCGGGTGCTACTTTTGAGCAGGTTGTTAATATTGCCGGGGATATTGAGTTAGTTTTAGTAGTGCACTCTTCAGGGGTCAGTTTCAGCATAGTAGAGGCCGCCCATTTAGGCCTCCTCAGCCAGCTCGCCCAGCTTATAGTGGTGCATCATCGGGGCATGGTCTCCGTAACTCTCATCTGGGCCGCTATTCATTCAATGCTTTTCCATCCCAGAGTTCATTTCGAGCACCATCGGTTCAGGGTTCCTCTATGCATGGTTCTTCTAGTGGTTATCCTGGTGCCAGGGGTTCCCTTCAATCCCCGTCACCCACACCAGGGAGTTGTTATATGTGTGGAGAGTTCGGACATATGAGAAAGAAATGTCCTCGTCTTCTTGGGGGTCCATCTCAGTAGTGGAATCAGCCCTCGACTTCAGGTCCAGCCACTTCACCACCCACCCAGGCAGCTAGGGGTGGGGGTCAGGAAGTGAGAGGCCATCCTAGAGAAGGAGGTCGATCAGGTGGAGGTCAGGCCCGTATTTATGCACTTCCATCCAGACCAGATGCTATGGCCTCAGACGCTGTGATTACAAGTATTGTTTCAGTTTGTCACCGAGATGCTTCAGTCTTATTTGATCCTAGTTCCACGTATCCTTATGTTTCATAATATTTTTCCCATTTTCTGGATATGCCTCGTGAGTCCTTAGTTACATGTGTTCATGTGTCTACTCCGGTGGGCGATCCTATTATTGTGGACCACGTGTATCGGTCGTGTGTGATATCTATTAGGGGTCTGGAGACCTGAGTGGATCTGTTATTGCTTGGCATGGATGACTTTGATGTGATATTGGGCATGGATTGGCTATATCTGTGTCATGTTGTTCTTGATTGTCACGCTAAGACCGTGACCTTAGCTATGCCGGGATTTTCGAGGGTTGAGTGGAGAGGTTCTATTGATTATGTGACTAGTAGGGTGATCTCATACCTGAAGGCTCAGTGTATGGTGGAGAAATGGTGCTGAGACTCCCACTATTGATTCTGTTCCTGTGGTCCGAGATTTTCCAGACGTGTTTCCTGCAGACCTGCCAAGCATGCGACCTGATAGGGATATTGATTTTGGTATTGATTTGGTGTCAGGCACTCAGCCTATTTCTATTCCACCGTATCGTGTGGCACCAGTGGAGTTGAAAGAATTGAAAGAGCATCTTCAAGAACTCCTAGATAAGGGGTTCATTTGGCCTAGTGTGTCACCGTGGGGTGCACCGGTGTTGTTTGTTAAGAAGAAAGATGGTTCCATGAGAATGTGTATTGACTATAGGTATTTGAACAAGTTTACAGTCAAGAATAAGTATCCTTTGCCTCGTATTGATGATTTGTTTGACCAGCTTCAGGGAGCCAGGATGTTCTCTAAGATTGATTTGAGATCCGGGTATCATCAGCTGAAGATTCGGGATTCAGATATTCCCAAGACATCTTTCAGGACTCGTTATGGTCATTATGAGTTTATAATGATGTCTTTTGGACTAACTAATTCCCCAACAATGTTCATGCATTTGATGAACAGCGTGTTTCAACTGTATTTGGATTCCTTTGTTATTGTTTTCATTGATGACATTCTGGTATATTCTCGTAGCCAGGAGGAGCATGCTCAGCATTTGAGAGTTGTATTGCAGAGATTGCGGGAGGAGAAGCTTTATACAAAGTTCTCCAAGTGTGATTTTTGGCTTGGCTCAGTGGCTTTCTTGGGGCACGTGGTGTCCAGTGAGGGTATTCAGGTTGATCCGAAGAAGATAGAGGCGGTGTAGAGTTGGCCCAGACCGTCTTCAGCTACAGAGATTAGGAGCTTCCTTTGTTTTGCAGGGTATTACTGTCGCATTGTGGAGGGGTTTTCTTCTATTTCTTCTCCCTTGACCAAATTCACCCAGAAGGGTGCTCCGTTCAGGTGGTCGGATGAGTGTGAATAGAGCTTTCAGAAGCTCAAGGTTTCTTTGACCTCAACTCCAGTGTTAGTATTGCCAACAACTTCAGGTTCTTATACCGTGTATTATGATGCCTCGAGGATAGGCATTAGTTGTGTATTGATGCAGGAGGGTAGGGTGATTGCCTACGCCTCGCGCCAGTTGAAGACTCATGTGAAGAATTATCCGGTGCATGATCTCGAGTTAGATTCCATTGTTCACGCATTGAAGATTTGGCGTCACTATTTGTATGGGGTGCATTGTGAGGTTTTTACTGATCACCGTAGTCTGCAACACCCGTTTAAGCAGAAGGATCTCAATTTGCGTCAGAGGAGATGGTTAGAGCTTCTCAAGGACTATGATATCACTATTATATACCATCTGGGGAAGGCCAATGTAGTGGCCGATGCCTTGAGTCGTAGAGCAGAGAGTTTGGGGAGTCTAGCATACCTTTCTGCAATAGAGCGACCATTAGCACTTGATGTTCAGGCCTTAGCGGGCCAGTTTGTGAGATTGGACTTATTAAAGCCCCGCCAGGTGTTGGGTTGTGTAGCCTCCAGGACTTCTCTTTATGACCGTATCAGAGAGCTCCAGTATGATGACCCACACTTTCTCGTTCTTCAGGATAGGGTCCGGCGAGGTGATGCCAGGGATGTAGTTATTGGTGATGATGGTGTTATGAGGATGCAGGGTCGGATATGTGTGCCTAATGTAGATGGGCTTCGGGAGTTGATTCTATAGGAGGCCCACAGCTCGCAGTATTCCATCCATCTAGGTGTCGCGAAGATGTATCAGGATCTGAGGTAACACTATTGGTGGAGGCGGATGAAGAAGGATATTATTGGATTTGTGGCTCGATACCTCAACTGTTAGCAGGTCAAGTATGAGCACTAGAGGCCAGGTGGATTGCATCAGACTTTGGATATTCCGGAGTGGAAGTGGGAGAGGATCACCATGGACGTTGTAGTTCGGCTCCCACAGACTTCGAGGAGGATTGATGCTATATGGGTTATTGTGGATCGGCTGACCAAGTCTGTGCACTTTATTCCTGTTGGTACTATTTATTCTTCGGAGCGGTTAGCTGAGATTTATATCTGGGAGATTTTCCAGTTGCATGGTGTTACAGTTTCTATCATTTCTGATAGAGGTACTCAGTTCACATCGCAGTTTTGGAGGGACGTACAGAGAGAGTTGGGTACTCGGGTTGAGTTGAGCACAACATTTCATCCTCAAATAGACGGGCAGTTCGAGCGCACTATCCACATACTGGAAGACATGTTGCGTGCTTGCATCATTGATTTTTGGGGTTCATGGGACCAGTTTCTGCCACTCGTGGAGTTTGCATATAATAATAGTTATCAATAGAGTATTCAGATTGCTCTGTACGAGGCTTTATATGTGAGGAGGTGTAGATCTCCGGTTGGTTGATTTGATCCGGGTGAGGCTAGGCTCTTGGGCATAGATTTGGTACAGGATGCTTTAGATAAGGTGAAGTTGATTCAGGAGCGGCTTCGCACAGCGCGTCTAGGCAGAAGAGTTATGCGGACCGGAAGGTCCAGGATGTATCTTTCATTGTTGGGGAGAAGGTTTTGTTGAAGGTGTCACCAATGAAGGGTGTTATGCGGTTCGGGAAGAGGGGCAAGTTGATTCCTCGGTTCACTGGGCCTTTTGAGGTGCTACAGAGGGTTGGAGAGGTGGCTTATAGACTTGCATTGCCACCTAGCTTGTCGAGTGTGCATCCGGTATTTCATGTTTACATGCTTCGGAAGTATGTTGGAGACCCGTCTCATGTTTTGGACTTCATCACGATTCAGCTAGAGGGTGATATGTCTTATGAGGTTGAGCCAGTGTCCATTTTGGGTCGTCAGGTCAGAAGGTTGACGTGTAAGGATATAGCTTCAGTGAAGGTGCAGTGGAGAGGGAAGCCGGTGGAGAAGGCCACTTGGGAGACCGAGTCGGAGATGCGGAGTAGATATCCTCACTTAATTGAGACTCCGATATGTTTCTAGACCCGTTCGAGGATGAACATTTGTTTAAGAGGGGGAGAATATAACGACCCGGGCGATCATTCCGTGAGATTAGCCCCGTTTCCCCCATTTTTGCTTTGTTTTGTGTTGTTTAACTCATTTATGTCGTGTTAGGTCAGTTGGCTCGGGTTCGGAGTGGTCGTGGTGAGAAATGAGACACTTAGTCTCTTAAGATGGTTTAACAATTGGAAAAGTCAACCGAAAGTTGACTTATGGGTAAATAATCTCGGAATGTGGTTTTCATGGCTCGGATAGCTTTTTAGGTGATTTGGGACTTAAGAGTGTGTTTAGAATGTTGTTCGGAGGTCCGGAGTAGAATTAAGCTTGAATTGGTGAAATTGGATTTTTGACGATTTCCGGTCGGTAGTGGAAAATTAGCTATCGGGGTCGGAATGGAATTCTGGGAGTTAAACTAGGTTCGTAGAGTCATTTGGGATGTGTGTGCAAATTTTCAGGTCATTCGGACGTAGTTTGGTTAGTTTCGGCACCGTTGGCGAATTTCAGAGGTTTAGAAATCTTTAGGTTTGAATTATGGACCGATTTTGTGTTTTGATGTTATTTTGGGTGTTCCGAGGGTTCGAAAAAGTTTGGGTGATCATATATGACTTGTGGGTACCATTGGTTGAGGTCCCGAGGGCCTTAGGATGAGTTCAGATGGTTGACGGATGAGTTTTTGGCATTAAAGTTTGCTTGTGTGTTGTTGTTCTGTGATTCCGCAGATGCCGACGGGTGGCCGCAGGTGCGGAAAAGGGGCAACAGGGAAGGAACCGCATATGCAAGAGTTAAGTTGCACCTGTGAGCCCGCATGTGCGGTAGGTGGAACGCAGGTGCGGAACTTGGGCCTTAAGTGAATCATCGCAGGTGCGCACCTAGGACCGCCAATGCGGGTCCGCAGGTGCGAGGAAAAAGCCGCAGATGCGGCAATTGCTGGGCAAAACCTATAAATAGATGCCTTCGAGAACTTTGGTCATTTGTCCACCATTGTTGAAGGATTTTGGAGCTTTGAGCTGTAACTTCAAGGGGGAATTTAAGTGTTTTCAGTGAGGTAAGCTACTTGGACCTGGTATCTCGTGTTTATGGCAATTATTCCATTGTTTAATCATGTTTTTAGTAGAATAATTTGGAGATTAGGGCTTGAAATTGGGGAGTATAAATTGTGGATTTAAGGGGCCATTTGAGGACCGATTTTGATGTATTTGGTACGTATGAACTCGTGAGAGTGTAAGGATTCTAGTTTTATGATTTTTACCGGAATCCGAGACGTGGGTCCGGGGGTCGGGTTTGGCCAATTTCGGGAATTTTTATGTAAATTGGTTATTTTCGAGTGGGATTTTTTCCTTTAGAATATTTTGATGACATGAATCTATTTTTGAAGAGATTCGGGGCGTGTTGAGGCCGAGTCGAGGGGCAAAGGCATCGCGGAGTAGTTTTTCATCCGGTTCGTGGTAAGTAACGATTGTAAATCTAGACCTGAGGGTATGAAACCCCGGTATTTCATATTGTTTTGATAAATGAGGTAACGCACATGCTAGGTGATGAGCGTGTGGGCGTGCACCGATAGAGATTGTGACTTGGTCCGTTCCGTAGCACTTATTAAGTCGCGTATTTGATTTGGAATTATATGATACCCCATATTTTGGAGATTGATACTATATTTGGGTTGTACGCCATGTTTAGGGCCTTGTGCCGACCTGTTTGGACCCTCAGGGGTATTTTACTACTATTCTCACACTGTTTTGATAGAAAATATAATCTTAGTCATGATTTATACCTGTTCACTGTTTATTCTTGTTTATCACTTTGTTTTTAAATAATGAAAGATATTTTGGGTTGAGTCCCCGTGATTTGTGATGAGTTGCCCGGGTGGCTTGTAAGGATGATGACTGAGTGAGGCCGAGAGCCACATTGTGAGGATAGTGATGGATCGGGCTACGCGCCGCAGCGTTATATATATATATATATATATATGGATCGAGTTGCACACCGCAGCGAGATATAGGTGGATCGGGCAACACGCCGCAGTGGGATATTGGATCGGGCTGCATGCCGCAACGATATAGCGCTTGGGTTGTAGGAGCTCCTCCGGAGTTTTTACACCCCAAGTGAGAGCAGTCGACTATTATAGATCGGGTTGCACGCCGCAGCGGTTATTATATGATACCAGTTGAGTGAGAGTGTTGCGTGTGAGCATTGACTTGTGAGAGTAGAGTGCCCGAGGGGTTGATATTTTATGAAACTACTGTTTTCACTCTTCTTTACACTAAGCCTCTAATGAAAATGTTGAACAAATGTTTAATATGAGATTTTAAATGGAAAACTGGAGTTTTTATGAAAATATTCGGAATGTAGATTCCTGACTTGATGTACTTATTTCTACTGTTGCTTATTATATGGATTTACGTGATATTAAATGCTCGGCACTGCACTCAAGTCTTTAGTTATAATTGTTACTTACTGAGTCGGCGTCCGCAACCTTCCCTTTCTCCTCCCTACTCTGTCATTTTATTTTACTTCCTAGACATGTTTGTAGTAAAGAAGTAATATCAGACTGTATCACTTCTTAGATGCTCATGACGGATGACTCCAGGTGTTGGGACTATGTTTAGATATTTTGACCACTTTTATTGTTTTGAGATGCTAAAAAGCGGGAATTATTATGAAATATCGGATAATTTATGTATTAAATGGAAATCCCTTATGTTATTCTCAGTAAATTGGCTAGCCTAGTATTACGATAGGCGCCATCATGGCAAGTTTAGATTTGGGGTCGTGAAAGAATTACAATCATATGAACCAGAAGTCAAGAAGCATCTACGACAATTGAGGAAGGAAAGAATCTTCCCGAGAATATAGAAACGGTTGGGCAATCCTCAACCAAAGAAAATATGGTGTGAGATGATGATAATGATGATTTGGCTGCGAGAGAGGCAGCCCAACTCAGAGAGAAACCTGCAAGAGATGTTGAAGAAGCATCACTCAGAGATGCACAAATTGCTTATGAGGAGCAGAGAGCTCGAAGAATGGCTCAAAATCAGCCCTTGGGTACATACCAGTTCGGAAACGTAGCTCCCGGCCAAAGGAGATCACTTGGTGATTATGCTAGACCGGTCTACAACCAAGGTTTATCAAGTGTGAGACCACCTCCAGTAGAAGCCAATAATTTCGAGCTGAAGAAAGGGTTGCTTCAAACCCTCCAAAACAACTGTGTCTTCAGAGGAAAGATGAACAAAGATCCAAACAATCATCTAATGGACTTCGATGAGATCATGAACAACTTTCAATACAATGATGTGTCACAAGATGCAGTGTACGTAAGGGCATTCCCTTCACTCTGAAAGATGATGCAAAGTACTGGCTTCGAAGCTTTCCCCAAGGATCAATTAGAACATGGGAGGAGATGAACTCAAAATTTCTTGCTAAATATTTCTCCTCAGCTAAGACGGGCAAGTTTAGAAGAGAAATCCATAACTTCTTCCAGAATGAGACTGAGACTGTGTTTGAAGCATGGGAGAGGTTTAGTGAGATTGTGTGGGAGTGTCAACACCGCGGAATTGAACTCTGGATGCAACTAAAAGACTTTTGGGATGGTTGACACCGACCTCACGCAGAACATTGAGCAATGTAGCTAGAGGTCCGTTAATGAAGAAGACTCCAGATGAGATAGTCACTATTCTAGATGAGTTATCTAAATATGCAAATCAGTGACCCTCAGAGATTGATGAGAAAAGAAGATCAACCGGTGTTCACCAAGTTGATACTAACACATCTGTGCAGGTACAGCTTGATTCCATGGCAAAAGAAATCAGGAAGCTGACCTTAGCCTCAATACACAATGAGCCTCATGCAGCATGTGATATATGTGGAAGAGGACACCTCACTCATAAGTTTTAAGCTACCATGGAGGAAGTTAATGGTGTGAGTAATCACAACTTCAATGCAATGGGTCAGAAGCACTCAAGTTTTCCATGGAGTTCACCTAGGGGTACAACAAATTCATGGCAACAAAATAACTCCAGATTTCAAGGAGCTCCTGGTTTTGTGAATCACCCGAGGCCGCAGTTTTAGCCTCAACAGCTAATTCAGTCTGGGTAAGAAGATTTGATGAAGTCATTCATTGTCAAGACTGATGATAGATTAGATGCTCATGGGGCAGCTATCAAGGAACTTGGGACAGGTTTGCGTAACTTGGAGAGACAAGTGATACAAATTGCAAATATATAATCTGAGAGAATACTAGGTACTCTACCAGCTGATACGGAAAATAATCCTAAAGAAACAACAAGTGATGTGATTTTGAGAAGCGGACAAGTGTTGAAGGATCTCACTCTAATTCAAAAAGAAGTTGCGCGTGAAAAAGAAAGTGGGAAGGAGCTAGAAATTGAAGATGATAAAAAGACTGAGAAGAAGAAAGGCAAGAAAGGAGCTGGGAAAAAGAAGAGGGAGGAAACTTCAAGAAGGGAGGAATCCGATGATGTGAACAAGAACATGTCTCCTCTACCCTTTCACTACTAGAAAATTAACCTATTGCAACGGATATTTTGCAACGGTTGTGAGACCGTTGCAATAGACTGTCTATTGCAACGGTTACAACTGTTACATAAGTCTTTCGACCCTATTAAGACATTTCTAAGAATAAATCGTTGCAGTAGTAAAGTAACTGTTCCCATAGATGAATCTATAGTCGCGGTTACACAAATTGTTCCAATAGATGAATCTACGACCACGGTGTTTTGGGAAAATTAGCCTATTGGGACGATTTTACTTTTCCCCCATATTTTTTGTCTCTAATTTACTAAACCTGATTTCACTTTTTTCTTTTATCCATAGCCTAGCCTATTTTCCTATTCCTCCCAATCATCTTTTATGTTCTGTCTTTTAAACATCAAACATATCCCACCCTTTTCTTTTAGTTTCGACTCTTCAAACCCTAACCATTTCGGCAAGCCATTCTTGAAAGGAAGTATGTCAAGGCTCCAGCTAAGACTATTAGACTTCTCCACCACATATTCCAGGTCACGCAAAGCTTAGAGTAATAAATTTAACGGTAGCGATGAAGAGTCAACATCGGGTTCCTCTGTATTTCTTACCAACTGGTGTGAGACCACGAAGTTCTCCATGCTTGGGTAAGTTATCAATCTTGTTTTGGTTTTATTTTTCTGCAATTTTTTCTCTAAATAGTTGAATAAAATTACTTGGTTAAAATCTAATTCGGTACCCCTAACTGTGTGAGTGAAAAAAGAATAGGGTATTTTCATATATTTCATATGATACAGGATTCCCGATATGTAATCCAAGTAAAGTTGTACACTTTATTCGCAAGTTGATATGCTTGACTGATTTTCACTCTTGAGCTTTTAGTGGTTACTGTATTGTTTCTATTTTGATATTGCCCTTTGAGCTATTTTAAGATATAAGTTGTAGAGTAATTAGTTATAGTTGCAAGGCTTAATTGTTGGTATTACCTCGGGGTGAAGTGTTTGTAGCCTGTTGAATTGATCTAGAATTTTTGGGGAAATTCCAAGCCAATGTAATATTTTGCTCATAAGGTGTTTGAAAATAGTTCACAAACAAGACAACTAGAACCGCCGCGACTTACTTTGACTCAAAAGAAAGGCACACATCCTCTGAGCCAGAAGTACTTTTCTAATGCATCGTTTGCAGTTGCATCAATTACTCTGTTATGTACTCTAAATTCATGTTTTTATATTTTTTCCTAGTGAAGTAGCCTTAGATTTTCAATAAAACTTCTATGAATAATCTCTTTTTGTTTGAAGTTTAGCTTTCAGTCTTCTTAAAGTCATATAAAGGGAGAACAAGCTCATTAGCTGCATTCTCAAAGTTGTTTTTTTATTTTTGAGCTGCAATTTGTTGCTTTAAGTTGTTATTTTGTGGTTTCATTAGCTGCACCTTAATGCTCGATGAATCAGCTGGTGTGATGTTCATTTAAAGTTGGTACTGGAGGCATTTTACTTGTTACCTTTCAATCGAATAAGCGAACCTCTGATGTATCAAGTCTACTAGATCAAAAGTTTGACACATCTTGAAAAAGGTATTGTTCTTTATTGCAATCCAGTGCATCCTAGAACTAAATATCTCATTCATCTTTTATGAGAAAAATTCATTAGTCTTTATTTATTTTGTTTGGTATATGGACTTCATCATTTGATCAGTCGACTAGGAAAGTCACAAAGGCACAGTTGGGTAGTATTTGTTCATAAGAAGTAGTATTGAAATAATTTTCCTCAAGTAGAGAAGAATGGATATAGATTATTCATAATGGAATGAATGATTAACTAAGAAAGCTCTAGTGTTAGTATAATGTTAAAATAGAATTTGTGATAATTAGAAATAATACATGTATTGTTTGTAGTTATAGATTTGCATATGCTTGGTTGCTGGATTCACTTGTTTGGTGGTGTTTGAGTTCCGAAGCTCTTGCTTTAATGGCAGTGATTATGCTGATATCTACTCAAAATTTAAGATGTGTCCTCGCTCTATGAAACACTTTATCAAGACTATTATCCTTTAGTAACATGAGCTAACTTTCTCTCTAGATGTAGATGAACTCTAGAACTTCATCCCTTTTATTGAGAGGCAGGGGAAATAATAAGATGAAACATAATATCATTTTCTCTCTAGGTGGCAATATTTGTCCAAGGATGTAAAAGGAATATAAGAAGAAGAGACTCGTTTGTAATCTTTAAATGGATAATTAATAGTAATGTAGAAACAGAATCTATCAAGATCTAAATATGGAAAACAAATAAGTAGTTAGTATAACGTGGAGCTTAGATTAGAGTATGTAGGGGTCGACGTTAGCAATTTTCTTCATCCCCCGATTAGTAAAAGATATGAGTAGCACTATTTCTCAAGGAAAGCACTAGATAACTATACATATAATTTTCTGTTTTCATAAATTCCATGAACCAAACCTTCCTCTGGGAAAATGGTGCACATTTCTGTTGCTAATTTAAGTTAGAATTTTCTTAAATATACATTTTACCTTACAATATAATATGTAATATATAGAAGATCTTAATATTGTTGTACATGCCTAATGTACATGTTGTCTAATGAGTATTTTCCATATATGTTGAGAATATATTCTTCTGTGAAAATTTTGCTGAATCATATTTATCATTTTTTGTAGGTGAAGCAAATGAACGAAGGATAAATGACATTGAAGAATTTTCTCAAGTGTATTGGTTGATCATTGGTAGGTCTTCAGATGTGCTAGCAATCCTTTATTTTCAAACTACTTTCTAGTTTATTATGATATCTCTTGAGTTGTAACATTGTATACTTTTTTTATATGAATAATACAAGTTGCAGGTTTGGGATTTTTGATGAATACTTTTTGTTTCATGATTTATATAAAGTTGTGTTTTTTATTTTATATTTAAGTAACTATTTATAATTAAATAGTGTACTGAATAGCCTCTATAATCGTTGTAATAACAAAAGTAAATCGTTCCAACAATTCTTATGAACCGTCGCAATATATAATGATAACAGTTGCTATAGCATCACAAACCGTTGCAAATAGCCTAAAATCCATCCCACAAATTGATATTGCAACGGTTCAGAATCGTGCCATTTGACTAAATAATCGATGCAATATATAAGCTTAAGGCAGCGGTTAATGAATCGTTGCAATAGATAGGCCTATGCAACGGTTTCCAAATCGTTGCAATAGACCTACTGTTACGGGATCTGGTGGAACGGTTGCTAATATGTTGCAATAGGTCTATCGCAACGGTTTTCGTACCTGTTGCAACGATTTTTGCATCGTTTCCATAAGCCTATTTTCTAGTAGTGTTTCCCCAAAAGCTCTATAGAGAAATGCTGGACAAGCAGTTTGAGAAATTTTTAGATATGCTAAGACACGTTAATGTAAACCTGTCATTCACTAAAATTCTCCCACAAATTCCAGCTTATGCAAAGTTCTTGAAGGAGATCCTTACAAAGAAGAGGAAGATAGAAGAGACCTCAGTGGTCAAGCTCACAGAGCATTGCAGCGCGATCTTACAAAATAAACTCCCACAAAAGTGTGGAGATCCAGGGAGTTTTACTATACTTTGTGTAACGACCCGGTCGGTCGTTTTGATAGTTAGCACCCCGATCCCCTAATAACTGCTTCTCCCATGTCTATTTATGTTATTGAAACTTGTTGGAGCGTTGAGTGGTGAAATCCGGAGTGATTTTGGACACTTAGTCCTTAAATATGGATTTTTCTTTTGAAATCAGGTCGTAGCTAGAACTGTGTGAAGACGGATCCAGAATGGAATTCCGTCAACTCCGTTAGCTCCGTTGGGTGATTTCCGAATTAGGAGCGTGTTCGGGATGTGTTTTCGAGGTCGGTTGTAGATTTAGGCTTGAATTGGCTAAAGTTGGAATTTCGGCGATTTCGGCCGATAGGTGAAATTTTGATATCGGGCTCGGAATGGAATTCTGAAAGCGACATCAGATCCGTAATTTTATTTATGACCTGTGTGCAAAATTTGAGGTCATTCGGATAAGTTTAGATGTGTTTCGGCATCGGATGTGAATTTAGAAATTTCCTAAGTTCTTAGGCTTGAATCTATGCATATTTGATGTTTTTGATGTTATGAGGCATGTTTTTAAGGCTCGACCAAGTTTGAATGAGGTATTAGGGTTGGTTGTTAGGTTTGGTTGAGGCCCCGGGGGCCTCGGGTGTGTTTCGGATGCCCAAGCGGGCAAATCTTGGCCTAATCCTATTGCTGGTTTTTGGTGTTCATAGAAGCAGCTTTTTGTTAACCGCGATCACAAGAGTTCCTCCGCGATCGCGTAGAGGTAAGCTGAGGCCGACAGAAGTTTCTACTTCGCGACCGCACAAGTCCCTCCGCGATCGCAGTTGTTTGGACAATTTGGTCTCCGCATTCGCATGCCTGGGATCGCGATCGCATAGAGTACCTTAAGCCTGGGAAGATTTAATACTTGTTCTACGCGGTCGCGAGAATGTGTACGCGATCGCATAGGTACGGGTCAGTGAGGTTCACGATCGCGAGTAAGGTCCTGCGATCGCATAGCGGAAATATAAGGCGTTGGCTCATAACCCTCCGCGATCGTGACAGTTGGTCCGCGATCGCATAGACCAATAATTGGGCAGTCATTTTAAAAACCCAATTTCTAGGGTTTATGTTATTTTCACCATTTTTTATTTTGAGAGCTCGGGAGAGGCGATGTTTGGAGGCATTTGCACCTGGGTAACTTGGGTAAGCAATTCCTATCCTTTATAAATCAATTTCCATGATCCCAATCTTAAATACCACCTCTAATTTCAAAAGTTTTGGGTAGAAAATAGGAAAAATGGGATGAACTTCATAGACCAAATTATTGAGTTTTGATTGGGTGTTTGACCTCCGATTTGAGAGATTCTTATATGGTTGGACTCGTGAGTGAACGTGTGTCTGGAAAATATAATTTTTACCCGATTCCGAGACGTGGGCTCGAGGGACATTTTGGGCGAATTTCCTAATTTCGCGTATTAGCTTCGAATTAATTAGCTATTTTGTTCCCTTGAAGTGATATTTACATTATGCAATCGAATTGAATAGATTTGGGCCACCCGGAGTCGGATACTCGTGACAGGAGCGTGGTATTGAGTTGACTAGCGCAGTCAAGGTAAGTGGTTTGCCTAACTATGTGTTGGGGATTTCCCTTAGGCATTTTTATACTGATTTTACTGTGTGGACGCCGTGTACGTGAGGTGACGAGTGCGTACACGGGTCATGGTTGCTAAATTCCCGTTTTTCCTCCCGTGTCATAACTCATTTCATTCATATATTACTGCTTCATGTTATAACTGATTAGTTAGCATAGGAATGAGCATGCCAACCTGTTTTCATTGAATTCCCCGTATTTGCTACTATTTTCTCCACGCTTAGATAGGTTTACCTTATTCTTGCCTATTGTTATCTTGAATTGTTTAATTACGTATTATCTGATAGCATTATGCACTGCATATTTAAATTGGGACTACGGACTGAGATCCGGGAGATTTCCCCTTGTACTGCATAGCATATTTAAATTGGAACTACGGAATGAGATCCGGGAGCTTTCCCCTTGTACTGCATTGCATATTTTGGTGTTGAGATATATGTTGTGCTGAGTCGAGGGATTTTCTTTATTATTTCTTCCAGTTTTCCTTTAAACTCTGCTTATTTTAGCTATTTATATGTCATTGTTCAAACTTATAACTGTCTTATTTTCAAACTCAGTAGAGCCTTAACCTGACCTCGTCACTACTTGACTGGGGTTAGGCTTGGCACTTTCGGAGTACCGAATGTGGAGTACTCACGCCCTTTCCTGCGCATGTTTTCCCCATGTGCAAATCCAGGTACCGGTATACAGTATTTTGGCTAGGAGTACTACAGCACTTGCTCAGGAGACCGAGAGGTAATTCTGCCGCGTCCGCAGAATCTCACGTGTCCCCATACACTCTACTATAGGCATAGGAGATAGACATACACACATTTTCTTTATTCCGATTGTATAGAGCTATAGATGTATAAAGCTTGTGACTTGGTGACATTCCGGGTTTTGGGAAAGTAAAAGTTGTACATGCCGAGCGGTTAAGTTTTATAGTATTACTTCATCTTTACTGTTTTGTTACTGTTTTGTCTTGTTCTTCCGCAATTTAGGCTTACCTAGTCGTAGAGACTAGGTGCCGTCACGAGATCGTTCGGAGGGTAAATTCGGGTTGTGACAAGTTTCTATCAGAGCGTCTAGGTTCATAGGAGTCACAAGTCACAAGCTAATTTATTAGAGTCTCGCGGATCGGTGCGGAGACAACCGTATCTATCTTCGAGAGGCTATGTAACTATTAAGAACAATCATATTCTTTGGAATTCCTTATCGTGGTAGTTACTGATATCAAAATTCTTAAACTCTATTCTATTCTTGCTTACAGATGGTTCGTACTGATGACCAGGCACCCGGGCCCCCAGCCAGAGCCGTTAGAGGTAGGGGCCGGGGCAGAGGACGAGCACGTGGTGCAGCCCGAGCACCGACGAGAGCAGAGGCAGAGGATTCCCCAGCAGCCACAGTTGGAGGGGCACAGGAGGGCCCTACTATTACTCCAGCCCTCCAGGAGACATTGGCTCAGTTTTTGAGTGCTTTTAGTACTCTGTATCAGGCGGGATTATTTCCAATAGCCCCAGCTACATCCCAGGTCGGGGGAGGGACACAGACTCCCGCAGCCCGTACTCCTGAGCAGAGGGTTCATATTGGGCAGGTTCCAGAGTATATTCCTATGCCCCCAGCAGCTCCAGCTCAGCATGAGACTAGGATAGTTGTTCCTGAGTCAGAGCAGCTCCGACTTGAGAGGTACCACCCACCCGAGTTAAGCGGACTAGCTTCGGATGACGCCTTGGTTTTTCTTGAGGGTTGTCATCGCATTCTCCGCACTATGGGTATTGTGGAGACGAGTGGGGTTTCTTTCAATGCTTTCCAGCTGAGGGGAGCAGCTTATCAGTGGTGGCGTGCTTTTGAGCTTAGTAGTCCGGACGAGGCAGCTTCACTTACTTGGGCTCAGTTCTCAGAGATGTTCTTGTTTGAGTTTGTCCCTTAGAGCCTCAGGGAAGCTTGGCATGCAGAGTTTGAGCAGCTACGCCAGGGTACCATGTTTGTGTCAGAGTATGCAGTCCTTTACAGCGATTTGGCTCGCCATGCACCAGCTTTGGTTGTCACTGTCAGAGGAGGGTTCGACGATTTATTGAGGGGCTCCACCCCACTATTCGGACCAGCATGGCTAGAGAGATGGAGACATATATCCCTTATCAGCAGGCCGTGAGTATTGCCCGGAGGATTGAGACCATGTTAGCCCGGGACAGGGAGGAGAGAGAGGCCAAGAGGTTTCGAGAGACTGGTCATTTTTCAGGAGCCCGTGCACCAGCAGCACGCTATGGTAGGGGTTTTGTGAGTCGCCCCGTTCATTCAGCTCTTCTAGCAGCCAGTGGTATTCCAGCTCCTTCTAGACCTCAGGAGCCTTATTATGCACCACCAGTGTCTCAGGTGCCTCCTGCTCGAGGTGTTATCACCAGCCAGTCTAGCAGGCTAGTTCAGAGTCAGCATCAGCCGTCGCGCCCTCCGAGGGGTTGTTTTGAGTGTGGTGACCCTCGTCATGTGATCAGGGATTTCCCCAGAGCTAGGAGGGGTGCACCACCTCAGACTTATCAAGTTCCACGCCTTCCACCAGGTACTCCAGCTATTCTTCCAGCCCCAGTTGCTACCCTACCTTCTAAGGAAGCCCGAGGTGGAGGTTGGGGAGGTCGGGTCGCCCTAGAGGGGGAGGCCAGGCCAGGTACTATGCTCTTCCATCCCGTTCAGAGGCCATTGCTTCATATTCAGTCATTACAAGTATTGTTCCCGTTTCTCATAGGGATGCATCGGTATTATTTGACCCAGGCTCTACATATTCGTATGTGTCTTCTTATTTTGCTTCACATCTGGGGATATCTAGGTATTCTTTGAGTTCCCCCGTTTATGTTTCTACTCCTGTGGGAGATTCTCTTGTTGTGGACCGCGTATATCGGTCGTGTTTGATAGTTATCAGTAGTTTTGAGACCAGGGTTGATTTATTATTACTCAGTATGGTAGATTTCGACGTTATATTGGGTATGGATTGGTTGTCTCCCTACTATGCTATTCTTGATTGTCACACCAAGACCGTGACGCTGGCTATGCCAGGATTACCGAGGTTAGAGTGGAGAGGTTCCTTAGAGTACACTCCCCGCTGAGTCATTTCTTTTCTTAAGGCTCAGCGGATGGGTAAAAAGGGATGTGATGCGGTTTTGGCTTATGTGAGAGATATCAGTGCTGAGACCCCTACAGTTGAGTCTGTCCCCGTTGTTAGGGACTATCCTGATGTTTTTCCAGATGATCTTCTGGGTATGCCGCCCGATAGAGACATTGATTTTGGCATTGACTTGTTGCCGGGCACTCAACCCATTTGCATTCCTCCCTATTGCATGGCTCCTCCTGAGTTAAAGGAGTTGAAGGAACAATTGCAGGAGTTGAAGGAACAGTTGCAAGAGTTTCTTGACAAAGGTTCCATCAGGCCTAGTGTATCACCTTGGGGTGCTCCGGTGTTATTTGTGAAGAAAAAGGATGGTACGATGCGTATGTGTATTGACTACCGGCAGTTGAATAAGGTGACAGTGAAGAACAGATACCCATTGCCCCGCATTGATGATTTATTTGACCAGTTACAGGGTGCTAGGGTGTTCTCCAAGATTGATCTTCGTTCGGGCTATCATCAGTTGAAGATTTGGGAGTCGGATATCCCGAAGACTGCCTTCAGGACCAGATATGGCCACTATGAGTTCCTTGTTATGTCATTTGGGCTGACCAATGCCCCAGAAGCCTTCATGCACCTGATGCACAGCGTATTTCGGCCTTATCTTGATACTTTCGTCATCGTGTTCATTGACGATATTCTGTTATATTCCCAGTCCCAGGATGACCATGAGCAGCATTTGAGGATCGTACTTCAGACATTGAGAGAGAAGAAGTTGTATGCCAAATTTTCTAAGTGTGAATTTTGGCTTGATTCGGTGGCATTCTTAGGCCATGTGGTATCTTCGGATGGGATCAAGGTAGACCCGAAAAAGGTAGAGGCAGTGCAGACTTGGCCTAGACTGTCTTCAGCTACTGAGATCCGCAATTTCCTCGGTTTGGCTGGGTATTATCTCCGTTTTGTGGAGGGATTTTCATCCATTTCAGCGCCCATGACCAGACTGACCCAGAAGGGTGCACCTTTTATATGGACTGAGGAGCGTGAGGAGAGCTTTCATAAGCTCAAGACATCCCTGACTACAGCTCCAGTGTTAGTATTACCCACAGGTTCAGGGTCCTATACAGTCTATTGTGATGCTTTAAGGATTGGCCTAGGAGCAGTGTTGATGCAGGACGGTAGGGTGATTGCCTACGCGTCCAGACAGTTGAAGGTACACGAGAAGAACTACCTTGTGCATGATCTCGAGTTGGCAGCGATCGTTCACTTCCTGAAGATATGGCGTCATTATTTATATGGTGTTCCCTATGAGATATTCACGGATCACCGGAGCTTGCAGCACATATTCAGGTAGAAGGATCTTAATATGTGTCAGCATAGGTGGTTGGAGTTACTCAAGGATTATGACATCACTATATTATACCACCCGGGAAAGGCCAATGTGGTGGACGATGCCTTGAGTCACCAGGCGAAGAGTTTGGGTAGTTTGGCATATCTTCGTGCAGCCGAGAGACCCTTAGCCTTGGATGTTCAGTTCTTAGCCAGTCAGTTCGTGAGACTGGATCTTTCTGAGCCTCACCGGGTATTTACTTGTGTTGTTGCTCGATCTTCTCTTTATTACCGCATTCGGGAGTGCCAGTATGATGATCCCAACCTTCGGGCTCTTCAGGATAGAGTTCGGCAGGGTGATTCCAGGGATGTGACCATAGATGACGATGGTGTGATGAGGATGCAGGGCTGTATTTGTGTTCCCAACATAGATGGGCTTCGGGAGTTGATTCTTGAGGAGGCCCATAGCTCGCGGTATTCCATCCATCCGGGTACCGCGAAGTTGTACCAGGATCTGATACATCACTATTGGTGGCGAAGGATGAAGAAGGATATAGCGGAGTTTGTAGCCAAGTGTCTCAATTGTCAGCAGGTCAAATGTGAGCATCAGAGACCGGGAGGATTGCTTCAGCAGATTAAGCTTCCAGAGTGGAAGTGGGAGCGGATCACCATGGATTTTGTGGTTGGACTTCCTCGGACCTTGGGGAAGCATGATGCTATTTGGGTGATTGTGGATCGGCTAACCAAATTAGTCCATTTCATTCCAGTGTTGACTACATATTCTTCTGAGAGATTAGCCCAGATCTACATTCGGGAGATAGTCCGGTTGCACGGTGTACCGGTGTCCATTATATCAGATCGAGGTCCTCAGTTCACCTCACACTTCTGGAGAGCTTTGCATAGTGAGTTGGGTACCCAGATAGATCTCAGCACAACATATCACCCTCAGACGTACGGACAGTCCGAGCGCACGATTCAGATTCTTGAGGATATGTTTCGTGCCTGTGTGATGGATTTTGGAGGGTCATGGTATCGATACTTTACTCTTGCCGAGTTTGCTTATAATAACATCTACCAGTCTAGCATTCAGATAGCGACGTATGAGGCTTTGTATGGTAGGCGGTGCAGGTCTCCAGTAGGATGCTTTGAGCCAGGCGAGGCCCGATTGTTGGGTATGGACTTGGTTCAGGATGCCCTGGACAAGGTGAAGGTGATCCAAGAGAGACTTTGCACAGCTCAGTCCAGGTAGAAGAGTTACGCGGATCTAAAGGTTCGTGACTTGGCATTTATGGCAGGTGATCGGGTTTTGCTTCGGGTATCGCCTATGAAGGGCGTCATGAGATTCGGGAAGAAGGGTAAGTTGAGTCCGAGGTTCATAGGCCCTTTTGAGGTGTTGCAACGGGTTGGGGAGGTTGCTTATGAGTTGGCTTTGCCTCCCAACCTAGCAGGAGTTCATCCTGTATTCCACGTTTCCATGCTCCAGAAGTATAACGGTGATTCGACTCGTGTTTTGGATTTCAGCTCAGTCCAATTGGACAAAGATCTATCGTATGTTGAGGAGCCTGTTGCTATATTAGACAGGCAGGTCAGGCAGCTCAGATCGAAGAAGATTGCCTCAGTCAAGGTTCACTGGAAGGGTCATCCGGTCGAGGAGGCGACTTGGGAGAACGAGCAGGATATGCGGAGTCAGTACCCTCACCTTTTCACAACTTCAGGTATGTTTCTATACTCATTCGAGGACGAATGATTTCCTTAAGAGGGAGAGAATGTAACGACCCGGTCGGTCGTTTGAATAGTTATCGCCCCGATCCCGTAATAACTTCTTCTCCCATGTATATTTATGTTATTGAAACTTGTCGGATCATTGAGTGGTGAAATCAGGAGTGATTTTGGACACTTAGTCCTTAAATGTGGATTTTTGCTTTTGAAATCAGGCCGCAGCTAGAACTGTGTGAAGACGGATCCGGAATAGAATTTCGTCGACTCTGTTAGCTCTGTTGGTTGATTTCGGGGTTAGGAGCATGTTCGGAATGTGTTTTCGAGGTCGGTTGTAGATTTAGGCTTGAATTGGCTAAAGTTAGAATTTCGGCGATTTTGGCCGATAGGTGAAATTTTGATGCCAGGCTCGGAATAGAATTCCGAAAGCGACAGTAGGTCCGTAATGTCATTTATGACCTGTGTGCAAAATTTGAGGTCATTCGGCTAAGTTTAGACGTGTTTCGGCATCGGATGTGAATTTTAGAAATTTCCTGAGTTCTTAGGCTTGAAGCTATGCATATTTGATGTTTTTGATGTTATGAGGCATTTTTTTAAGGCTCGACCAAGTTTGAATGAGGTATTAGGGTTGGTTGGTAGGTTTGGTTGAGGCCCCAGGGACCTCGGGTGTGTTTCGGGTGCCCAAGCGAGAAAATCTTGGCCTAATCCTATTGCTGGTTTCTGGTGTTCATAGCGGCAGCTTTTTGTTAACCGCGATCGCAAGAGTTCCTCCGCGATTGCGTAGAGGTAAGCTGAGGCCGGCAGAAGTTTCTACTTAGCGATCTCAAAATTCCCTCCGCGATCGCAGTTGTTTGGACAATTCGTTCTCTGCGTTCGCATGTCTGGGATCGCGATCGCATAGAGTACCTTAGGCCTGGGAAGATTTAATACTTGTTCTACGCGGTCGCGAGAATGTGTACGCGATCGCATAGGTCCGGGTTAGTGAGGTTCACGAATCGCGAGTATGGTCCTGCGATCGCATAGTGGAAATATCAGGCGTGGGCTCATAACCCTCCACGATCGCGACAGTTGGTCCGCGATCGCATAGACCAATAACTGGGCAGTCATTTAAAAACCCAATTCCGAGGGTTTATGTTATTTTCACCATTTTTTATTTTGAGAGCTCGGGAGAGGCGATTTTTGGAGGCATTTGCACCTGGGTAACTTGGGTAAGTAATTCTTATCCTTTATAGATCAATTTCCATGATCCCAATCTTAAATTCCACCTCTAATTTCAAACAATTTGGGTAGAAAATGGGGAAATGGGATGAACTTCATAGACCAAATGATTGAGTTTTGATTGGGTGTTTGACCTCCGATTTGAGAGATTCTTATATGGTTGGACTCGTGAGTGAACAAGTGTCCGGAAAATCTAATTTTTACCTGATTCCTAGACGTGGGCCCGGGGGACCTTTTGGGCGAATTTCCTAATTTCGCGTATTAGCTTCGAATTAATTAGCTATTTTGTTCCCTTGAAGTGATATTTACATTATGCAATCAAATTGAATAAATTTGGGCCACCCGGAGTCGGATACTCGTGGCAAGAGCGTGATATTGAGTTGACTAGCGCAGTCAAGGTAAGTGGTTTGCCTAACTCTGTGTTGGGGATTTCCTTTAGGCATTTTTATACTGATTTTACTATGTGGACGCCGTGTACGTGAGGTGACGAGTGCGTACACGGGTCATGGTTTCTAAATTTCTGTTTTTTCTCCCATGTCATAACTCATTTCATTCCTATATTACGGCTTCATGTTATAACTGCTTAGTTAGCATAGGAATGAGCATGCCTACCTGTTTTCATTGAATTCACCGTATTTGCTACTATTTGCTCCACGCTTAGATAGTTTTACCTTATTCTTGCCTATTGTTATCTTGAATTGTTTAATTATGCAGTATCCGATAGCATTCTACATCTCATATTTAAATTGGGACTATGGACCGAGATCCTGGAGCTTTCCTACTGTATTGCACTGCATATTCAAATTGGGACTACGGAATGAGATCCGGGAGCTTTCTCCCTGTACTGCATTGCATATTTTGCTGTTGAGATATATGTTGTGCTGAGCCGAGGGCTTTTCTTTATTATTTCTTCCAGTTTTTCATTAAACTCTGCTTCTTTTAGCTATTTATATGTCATTGTTCAAACTTATAATTGTCTTATTTTCAAACTCAGTAGAGCCTTAACCTGACCTCGTCACTACTTGACTGGGGTTAGGCTTGGCACTTACGGAGTACCGAATGTGGAGTACTCACGCCCTTTCCTGTGCATGTTTTCCCCATGTGCAGATCTAGGTACCGGTATACAGCGTTTTGGCTAGAAGTACTGCAGCACTTGCTCAGAAGATCGAGAGGTAATTCTGCTGCGTCCTCAGAATCTCACGTGTACCCATCTACTCTACTATAGGCATAGGAGATAGACATATACACATTTTCTTTATTCCGATTGTATAGAGCTATTGATGTATAAAGCTTGTGACTTGGTGACATTCCGGGTTTTGGGAAAGTAAAAGTTGTACATGCCGAGCGGTTAAGTTTTATAGTATTACTTCATCTTTACTGTTTTGTTACTGTTTTGTCTTGTTCTTCCGCAATTTAGGCTTACCTAGTCGTAGAGACTAGGTGTCGTCACGAGACCGTTCGGGGGGTAAATTCGGGTCGTGACACTTTGCTCTTTAGGAACTCTAAATTTTGATAAGTCTTTATGTGATTCTGGTGCTTCAATTAATCTAATGCCATTGTCTATTTACAGGAAACTAGAGAAGGAGATTGGAGGGATAAGGTCAGTGCCAAAATCTTTGCAGTTGGCAGACCAAACAACTACAACACCCGAGGGAATAGTAGAAGATGTTTTGGTGCGAGTGGATAAGTTCGTATGTCCTGTAGATATCATAGTAGTGAATATGGAGGAGGACAAGGAGGTCCCCTTCATCCTAGGAAGACCATTTTTAGCAACGGGTAGAGCTATACTGTTGATACATGATAGAAAAATCATGCTTAGAATGGGTGAGGAGACTGTGACTTTTGAGATAAATGTAGCAAATGTAGTGAAAAAGGAGAAGTCAGCTGCAAGTGTTGAGTGGAAGGTGAAAGGTGTGAAAGAGAAGGATGTTGTTAGTGAAAAAGATAAGTGTGGGGTGTACCAAAAGAAGGCTGAGAAGAAGTTGTCTGCATGGATGTGTGCACTAGTTCGGACGCGTGGAATGAAGCCCGACTTTGATTCAGACCCCGACTAGAGATTCAGGGAAGTTTCCTCTACCTTATGCTTTTTAATTGTGTATCATGGGAACATACCACAACTTTAAATGTGGGGTGAGGGATATTTGTATGTTGTATGTAGATTAGTCTTAATTTTTGCTTTAATTAGCTTGATTGTTTTTGCTTTTGTTAGTTTGAGTAGTAGAAAAAAATTGAAAATAAAACGTAAGCATTTTAAAATTTTCAATTGTTTTCGATGATGGATATCATTTGACGGGTTTCTTGAGGGATTAAAATCGAAGGAAAAAAGACAAAATAAAAAGATTTTCTTTTGTAGGTAGTGTATCAATTCCCTCTTGATTTTTCGTTGTGTCGTGGTTCTTTTCGAAGAGTTTTGTTTGAACTGGGTGTAGGTAGTTTTTATTTTTGTTAGGAGTAGGGAACCTTGTGCTATGATTTGAATTTAAAGCAATTCCTCTTGACTTTGTTATGCTTTGAGAATAGTGAGTTCTTTAGTTGTGACGCTTAGGCTCAGTTTTTTACTCTTGTATAAGTACCTTAAATTGTATGATCTTAGCTTTGCTTAATTGCTTTGACTGGAGTATCTTGATGAGGCCAACCCTGAGTGAGTCATGTGCCATGTGTGTGTGAGATTTTTGTGTTATTCTGTGCATTGCATTTGATGTCTAGAACTTGCCATGTGTGTTTACAAAGCAAAATGATAGTTTTGTTCAGTCTAGAAGTGATATAGGCATCTCTTTGTTGAGCCAGTGATATTTTTGGTTAACCCCTTTGAGCCTGTAATCTTGTTTCTTTGGCAACCACATTACAAGCAACCACATTACAAGTCTTACCCAGTTGTTTGAATTGACAATCTATTAGAACCTTGTACCTCTCGTGAGGACTTGAAATTCTTAGGAACTTTGTAAAAGATGAAGTGTGGGGTGGTTTGTTTGGTTTGTGAGTGGAACTATTGAAATAAGGAGAAAGGTGCATTGCTTTGAAGAAGTAAGAGCCACTTGAACTGAAAAAGAAAGAAAAAAATATTCTATCATTTTGAAAAATATTCTTTGATAGTGCTGACTCTTGATGTAAATGTGCTTAAATAATTTGGGAGTTAATATGTATTGATGTGAAGGTGGAGTTATGGCTTGACATAAGTGTGGGGTTTCAACTATTAAAGTATATGTACTAAAGTGCTTAGGGAGGTGTAGTCACTCTTATATCTAAATGTATCATACCCATCCCGCAACCCACATTACAACCAATTAAAAGTCCTACTTGATCCTTGACTGAATGAGCTCAATTAGTAGAGTAGTACACTATGGGCAAGCCAATGGTTCATCTTTTGTGGCATACGAATGTTATTACTGAGAGTGAGTAAATTCTTTCTATCTTGAGTTTTTAATTGTTATTAAATTATATGGTGTGTGAAACTACTCTCTTTTGTTGTGTGAGGGCACATGATTCATGAAAGAAAGGTAATGTCATTCACCTGTGTGTTAGAGTAAGTGAGTGAGTTGCGAATAATTCATGGTACTTGTGAGTCAATTCTTGAGGTGAAGATGTTACATTATTGTGCTTAGTCGATTTTAAATATTCTTGGTATGATGAGTTAGGAGAGATGCTTAGTAAGGTTGTGTCTATATAAAGTGTGGTTTGATTGCTCGAGGACGAGCAATGTTTTGAGTGTGGGGTGTTGATGGTAGACAATAATCTCATGTTTTAGTCGATTATTGCATTCCAATTTACTGCACTTTAGCTGAGTTTGAGCTTTAATAGCTAGTGTTTTGCACTAATTGTATGTTTTATGCCTTGTAGGAGTGATTCTGAGCTGTGTAGATATTACGGAATGAATTCAAGTGGTTTGGAGATTTGAAGTCTGAGTAATAGCCCAAGGAATTAATCTGGAATCGTGCTCGGAGATCAACGGATGATAGTTTAGAACGAACGAAAAATCGATCAGGCATATTGCACATCGTGCAATAAAATGCACATAACTTTTCGCTCGGAACTCTGTTTGGGCTCCAAAAGATATTATTGGAAATCTAATTCAAAGGGGTACAACTTTCATGTTGTACGTTTTTTCAAATTTCCAACAAAATAGGGTGAAAGGTGTGCGGCAAGTGCCCGGCGCACTGACCGCGCATATAGGGCAGAACAGTGTGAAAAGTGCGCGACCAAGTGTGTGAGCACACTTCCAGGTGCGCGGCCACGCACGTCCTGTCCGAAAAAAGTGTCTTTTTCACGTTGGAGAAGGTGTATGTATTTGGGTCGACCCTACTTAGTATATATACATGGAAAATGGTATTTTTGGGACTTTTGACATAATTTAGACCTAAGGATGCTAAGGAGAAGTTAGAGAAGGAAGCGCACAAGGAATCCAACATTCAATCCCAACTCAAGACATGGGTTTGGATTGTTTTATGCTTTTCTTTACTTTACACTTAATTGTGATGAATTACTCCATGTCTATGGAGTCCGAAACCAAAATATGGTCTTTTTTTATTCAAACGACTTAAATGCGTGACAAAAAAATAGTGACCAAAATACATATAGTGCCCTTTTAAAGGCGCTATACCTTAACGGTCGTTTTTCCCGTTAAGGTATAGCGCCCTATAAAAGGGTGTTATATTTGAACTTGACAAGACGGGCAGGTATAGCGCCTTTTATTAATGTGCTATAGTATAGCGCCTTAATAAACGGCGCTATATCTACATAAACAATCGGCCCCTCCCCTTCCCCACCAAACCAGAACCCCCCCCTCCATTAAAACTTAAACGATTTCAATCC